>LBNU01016996.1:0-32621 GCA_014162995.1 Artemisia annua | reverse complement strand
CATGAACACTCTGACTCAATTGTGGTTATGTTAGTGGATGCTGCTGAATCTGCTGCTAGCTGACTCTGCTGCTGGACTCTACTGCTAGTGGATCCTGCTGACAGTGGACTCTGCTGCTAGTATGAATTTGACTCTGCTGCTAGCAGATGACTCTGCTGCTGTTTCCACTGCTAGTGTTAATATTACCACTGCTAGTGGTAATATTGTTTCCACTGATAACCACTGATTTCTACTATTATGGAAAGTGTTATGATATATTTAATGGGCCGTTAAATATACATAATTCCATGGGCTAGGGTTTGAGTATTCTCTATTATAAATAGAGGTCATAACATTCTGCAAGAAGGACGATTAACACAAAACCCTAAACACTTGAATACGCTTCTGTTCTTGATTTGTGCCTAAAACAAGAACATCACTTGGTCTTATCCCATAGAGATATTCGTGTAACCCAGGCATAGGGTCGAATAGTTTCTATTGGAAAGTGATACCACGATTTCAAGTGAATATCCGGTACCTCATTGATTATCTTAACACTAATCTAGGAACACAGAAACACGATATAAACCAACATTTAATAGCTGAATTGATGGGTGCTTGAAACTCCCTTGATAGCTGAATTCAAGGGTGTTTGAGACTATTTTAATTGCAAATTTTAGGGTTGCTTGGAACTGTAATAATAGCCGAATACAGGGGTGTTCCAACTATTTTTAATAGGCATTGTTATTGCAAAATAAATTTGACTTATACTAAATTAATAGATGTAAAGTTCAAACATTTTAAGACAATATATTTGATATTAAATACATAAAAAATTTTAGTCAAAACCCCTGTGCGTGCACGGGTAATTTATATAATAAGTATATATATATATATATATATATATATATATATATAAATATATTAATATATGTATAATATATATATATATATATATATAATATTAGTATATATATATATATATATATATTATATTATATATATAGTTATATATATAGTATATATATATATATATATATATATTCTATATATAAAACAAAACCCTAAAGTGGGTACTTTGTCATTTTTGAAAAAAAAGAATATTTCTTTATTAGGTAATATTTAATTATTATTTAATTTATAAGTTTTAATTCGTTTTGTTGATATACTATACAAGTAAGATAAATACAAAAAATATAGATAAGATTTAAATGATTATCTTTAATTATAAAAAACTACAATTAAAAATCATAAATCAAACAAAATAAAAATTAAATTATTAGTTTTTTAATAAATAAAAACATATCATTCAAAAAATTTTAAAAAAACCCGCGCGTGCGCGGGCATTATAACTAGTATATATATATATGGAAGTTAGGCATCAATCGAAGAATAATTGCAACTAAAAATGCTTAACCATAACACTTGGGCTAACAAAACCCAAAACAAATAAAGTAGGCATGATTCGTAGGACCTATTTATCATATCGATATATACTTAACCTAACCATATAACGTACATCCAAACATTCACATAATTCTCACCCGTGAAAGTCATGTTGAAACCCTCGCCAAGAAACCACGATCCTCAAAGCGCTCCCATCCCTAACCGCCGTAAAATCATGGACGGAGATGAAGAAACAGAAGACAGAATAAGTTCGTTACCAGATTGCTTACTACTCGAAATCCTCTCTCGGCTACCCACCACAAAACATGCTATCAAAACAAGCACTCTTTCCAAACGTTGGCAACATCTTTGGACTTTACTTCCTAATCTTATTTTCATAGCATCCAAAGATATCAACAAAGGAATATATTATCATCATGTAGTCGACGGCTACTTTGCGTCTATCGACAAAACCTTAGCTCAATGTCCTACACATGTGAACCTCAACATATTTGAACTTAAAGGATACTATAGTAACTTCAATACTCGGTACCAATCGCAAATAAATAGCTGGATTCGTTATGCTATTACTCGTAACGTTCAAGAGATTACTATAGAGCAACGGGATAGAAGGGAAGGGTTTAGGTATGATGATGATTTTCTTGTCAAGAATTTATGTAATACTCAGATGAAACTGAGGGGATTTGTATTTATTAATCCTATTGGTGCAATTAGTTGGAAAAAACTTAAGTGTTTGTGTATATCAGCAGGGAAATTAGATGAAGAAGTGATTGCAGATATATTATCAGGAAGTCCTTGTTTGGAAACTTTGAAGTTGGATGATTGCTATGGTTTTAAGTCGATTAATATTACTTCAAAGAGTGTTAAGAACTTGGTGTTGTCTAATTTTGACTATACTTATGTTGGGAGGGCTATTTATACACATGGTATCAAAATCAATGCTCCATACATATTGTCACTGACAANTATCGACAAAACCTTAGCTCAATGTCCTACACATGTGAACCTCAACATATTTGAACTTAAAGGATACTATAGTAACTTCAATACTCGGTACCAATCGCAAATAAATAGCTGGATTCGTTATGCTATTACTCGTAACGTTCAAGAGATTACTATAGAGCAACGGGATAGAAGGGAAGGGTTTAGGTATGATGATGATTTTCTTGTCAAGAATTTATGTAATACTCAGATGAAACTGAGGGGATTTGTATTTATTAATCCTATTGGTGCAATTAGTTGGAAAAAACTTAAGTGTTTGTGTATATCAGCAGGGAAATTAGATGAAGAAGTGATTGCAGATATATTATCAGGAAGTCCTTGTTTGGAAACTTTGAAGTTGGATGATTGCTATGGTTTTAAGTCGATTAATATTACTTCAAAGAGTGTTAAGAACTTGGTGTTGTCTAATTTTGACTATACTTATGTTGGGAGGGCTATTTATACACATGGTATCAAAATCAATGCTCCATACATATTGTCACTGACAATCAAATATACGATGGATTTGATGGAAATTTTGTTGCTTAATGTGTCTTCGTTAGTCAAAGCTGACTTAAATTATTGGTCTGACTTATCTTTAGCGGGAGTGTATGAAGACGAACAACAAGAAGAACAAGAAGAAGAAGAAGAAGAAGAAGAAGAAGAAGAAGAATTGCTTAAAGGACTTTTACAAAGCCTTAGCCATGTCAAAAATATTACACTTGGGGATTCTACTTTAAAGGTACTCCATATTTTCTATAAAAATGTCTTACTCCCCCATTCCATTTTGATTGGCTTTTTTATCAAGGGTGTGATTGCTAGTTTTAATAATGGTTTTAACGTATTATAATTAGTTTATACAGTTATATACATTGCAATGCTCTAATAATGTTCCCTTTGCAATATTGGTAGGTTCTTTCTCGTTTGGAAGCTAAAGGTAATTCCCAGTTTTTTGAGGGTGTAGATGATAGTGATTGACTTGAAAAAATTAAATGAGATTGGGAAGAACAAACTTCTTTGTTTTGGCTGAATGTGACTGAGTCTTAGCTGATAGTTTTAAGTAGGTTTAATTAGGAACTGTGTAATGGATGGTTGTGTATGTTTACAATCAAGTTGTCTTAAAACATGTTCTGGTTTAGTGAAGAATGGAATGAACTTCTCATGTTAACAGAAGATGCATAGTAGTATATCTTATTGTCAAGTGGTATTTAATGTTTTGTGATACATGTTCAGTTTCTATTACGATACAAGGATATTTTTCTTTTTATCATGATAAACGTGCATAATAAAGACCAAATCTCAGATGCAAGGCTGTCTGAGAGAGGTTAGCCGAATCCTTTGATATTTCGTATTGTATCTAAGTGTATAACAATCTTCTAACAATTCACCTCATTGATTTGTTTGTCATTTCCTATCACCTTCTTCTAATAAAAAATCGCAGTTTACTAAAAATTGTCTCAGTGTATATGTGCTACTCCCTTGAAGGTATAAAGTGACGCTCTTGTTATCAAATTATATTACCCTTGAAGTTCATGACTAGTTCAATTTGAACTTCATTGCCTACACCTGTGTTATTGTGTTATGTACAGTGTGAAATTGCGAATCTTATGACTAATACGTTTCTTATGTTGGCTTTAGCTAGGCATGGCATGCTCTCATCATGTTAGATTTTAGCAGTCTATGCATATGTTAGACCTGTCATACGGAATATTGTTTGTTTGAAAAGTAGCATGATCAATGTAAAACCTGTATTTAAAGTACCTAGGATTGTAAGTTGTCGTTTGAGTTGTACAATAAGAGAGACATTTTGAGACATAACTGGTAGTTTCATCAGTTCGTATATATATGGTTGCGAGTACGCCTGTAGACCGCTGTTTATAAGGATGAATGTTCATCTCATTCTCATAGTCCCTCATAGTCTACGGAACCAGGAAAATTCGGTTTTTTGCAACAGATATAGATTCTAATCATATGATTGAGCTCTTTGTTTATTTTCTCATTTGTATTGGATAGTTGTATGATACTTGCTTTCCCTCCTGTGGAAACATTGGTCTCAAGTTGAATAACAAGCAACAATTTGATCATTAAGCATGTTAAGATAATTAGAGGGTGTGTTTGGGTGTGACGTGCATTTTTTGCAGAAATAGTTATGTTCATAATCTCAATTAGTTGAAATAAGTCATGTATAGTTATTCTCTGCCACATTTTCTAAATGGGCAAATTATTTAAACCTAAATCACCTACCATATCCACTAGCAGGGTACCCGCGCATTGCGGCGGAGGGTTCCCTGTGATTAAAGTTCAGGCGCCAACAAAATAACAATGAGATGTTGATTAACCGGAGAAAAACAAGAAGAAAATAGTCCCGTTCTGACCCGATTCACCCGTTTTTACATGTATAATTATTATTTGCCACCATTTTATGTCTTAGTTTGAATTATTTTATATCACTTTCAAAATTAGTTAGGGAATACCTTTTCATTGTTTAGAAGTTTAGTCACTCGATCGTTGACATGGACACCTTTGGAGGAGCAGGAACAATAATGTTTAGAACTTCATTGCCTACACCAGCATTAGTTTTTTAGTCACTCAATCGTTGACACCTTTGGAGGAGCAGGAATAATAATAACCTTTTTTTTACATCCAGGGTTTACCCAACACTCACCGACTGGAGAAGAAAGGATTAAAAGTCATATGTTGCACGAAATGTGCTAACTACACAAAGTCACAAACTGATGTTACGGACAAAGAAGTTGTACATAGGCTATGAACGCATGATTGATCATATATTTAATGTAAACCAATATCTTTTAGACATTCTCATGCCCACAGGTTGATTGTTTATTTTATATGCAAGTGTTACATATCACTTTGACGGAAGGGTTATACAATAGAGACAATTATTGTGCAAGTGTTGTACAACGCGATTCTAAACCGTTTGTGTTTTGTGGGCTGCCATTGACCGGGTTTTACTTAATACTTATGATTTATAAAGTACTTTTAATTTTCTTAATTTTTTAGTGCAAAATATGTGAACGTTGGCTATCTTAAATCTATACTACCATTTTGGCTCTAGCTAGTCATGCTCTCATCATGTTAGATTTTAGCAGTTTATGCATATTTTAGATCTGTCATATGTTTATAATGGAATATTGTTAGTTTGAAAAGTAGCATTGATCAGTGTAAAACCTTTTAAAGTGTATCTCTAGGATTGTAATTTGTAAGTTGTCTTTTGAGTTGTGAATAAGAGAAACCTTTTGAGAATATAATTAGGAGTTTCATCAGTTCGTATATGGTTGCGAGTACGCCTTTCTAACTGTAGACCGCAGTTTATGAGGATGAATGTTCATCTCATTGTCCCTCATAGTCTACGGAACCAGGAAAATCCAGTTTGTGAATTTATTTTACTTGCAACAGATATATATTCTAACCATATGATTAACCTTGTCATTAACCTGAACAAGCACTTGCATGGCAAGCTCATCCAAAGGATCAGCCAAACGTTTTCCAAATGTAAATTAAACCTCTTTAAAACTTAACTGAGTTTTCACCTCTGTAAGATGAGTACAGACCGTAACTATGATCATGACAAGTTCTCAATAAGAAATCACTCACGAAATAATGTGTGATCAAATATTACAACCCTTTGCTAAACAGGAAAAAACAGATGTTTTTGGCCTTACTCATCAGCAACTTTCTCAATTTTCTTCCCAACATTATAGCCAGAATAGAGCCCAACAAAAGCGGAAGGAACACTTTCCAAACCAATTGAGACATCTTCAAGTACATGCATCTTTCCCGTACGAATGTGATCTATATGGTTGTAGAGAGAAATTCGGGACACAAGCCCATATAATATAACATTTAGCATATCTGGTGCTGCATGTTTTTCAGTGTTCGTGTATTCTGAAATAACGCCACAAACTGCTACCCTTTCGTGCAAGTTCATGTTTGATACCGCTGCCTCTAACATCTCACCTCCCACGTTATCAAAGTATACGTCAATCCCATCCGGAAAATACCCAAAACAAAAATAAATGAACATCTTTGTTAAAATGTCTAGGACTAGCAACAATAAAGACTATAGTAGCGATCACTGTTCATACTTTTGCAGGGTCGAATTTAGATCGGTTTCTTCCTTATAGTTGAAGGCTTCATCAAACCCGAGCTTTTCTTTAAGCAATTTCACCTAAAATTCGAGTAAAAAATATAAATGCTTTCACCTCTCATACTCTATGTTTCAAACATAACAAATGTACTTAAAAATTTAGAATATCGGCCCAGCACAGCCCACAACATAGCACCCTAATTGTTTAGCATATTGGCTCACTAGATTTCCTACAGATACAGGAGCAGTAGAGACAAAGACTTTTTCACCCTTCTTGGGCTTACATGTTGGCGGAGGTGATCTTTGTTTGGTTTTGTGCATAACTTCATGATAACCAGGTGACACAGAAAAAAGGTGTTTTAAACAAGTTGAGGGGTGTTTGGGCAAATAATGAATTGTTTGCTTCCTTATTTTATTACTTTGGCTCCAAGTAAACGGATTATAAATACAGAGAGTCACCCATCGTAACTTCATAACCCCAAATCGATTCTAAATCATGGCCGAAGAAGATATAATAAGTTCCTTACCAGATTGCTTGTTACTCGAAATCATCTCTCGTTTACCCACCACAAAACATGCTATTAAAACAACAAGCACTCTTTCCAAACGTTGGCAACATCTTTGGACTCAATGCCCTAATCTTATTTTCATAGAATCTGAAGATGTCTTAAAAAGAGGATATTATTATCCTTCTTACTGCTACTTTTTGTTTATCAACAAAACCTTAACTCAATCACATGTGAACCTCAACAAATTTAAACTTTGTATCGGAAGTACTTACCATACTGACTAGGATACTTGGGACAAATCGCAAATCAATAGCTGTATTCGTTATGCTATTACTCGTAATGTTCAAGAGGTTGATATAGAGTTATGGGTTAGAGGAGAACTAGGAGGGTTTAGGTTAGATGATGATTTTTTTTTCAAGAATTTATGTGCTACTCAGATGAAACTGACGGGATTTTTATTTATTAATCCTATTGGTGCGATTAGTTGGAAAAAACTTAAGTGTTTGTGTATATCAGCAGGGAAATTAGATGAAGAAGTGATTGCAGATATAGTATCAGGAAGTCCTTGTTTGGAAACTTTGGAGTTGGATGATTGCTATGGTTTTAAGTCGATTAATATTACTTCAAAGAGTGTTAAGAACTTGCTATTGTCAAATTTTGACTATAGAAATATTGGGAGGGCTATTTATACACATGGTATCAAAATCAATGCTCCATACATATTGTCACTGACAATCAAATATTCGATGGAGATTTTGTTGCTTAATGTGTCTTCATTAGTCAAAGCTGACTTAGATTATTGGTCCGTGTTCTCTCTATTTGGATTAGATGATGAAGAAGAAGAAGAATTGCTTAAAGGACTTTTACGAAGCCTTAGCCATGTTAAAAATATTACACTTGGCGATTCTGCTTTAAAGGTACTCCATATTTTCTGTAAGAATGTCTTACTTTCCCCTTCCATTTGGGTTAGTTTTTTGTTAAGGGGTCTGATTGCTAGTTTTAATATTGGTTTTAACTTATTATAATTAGTTTATACAGTTATACACATTGCAATGCTCTAATAATGTTCCCTTTGCAATATTGGTAGGTTCTCTCTCGTTTGGAAGCTAAAGGTTTCAAGTTTTTTGAGGGTGCAGATAATAGTGATTGAGTTGAAAAAAAGAGATTGGAAGGAACAAACCTATTTGTTTTGGCTGAAAGTGATTGAGTCTTAGTTGATAGTTTTAAGTAAGTTTAGCGAGGAAGTGTGTAATGGATGTTTGCGTATGTTCACAATCGACTTGGCTTAAAACATGTTCTGGTTTAGTGAAGAAGGCAATGAATTTTTTATGTTAACAGAAGATGCCTATTCTCTTGTTGTCAAGTGGCATTAACGTTTTTGCGATACATGTTCTGTTTTTATTATTATACTGGGATACATTTCTTTTTATCATGAAAAACGCGGATACCCTATAATGACCAAACCTCAAATGCAAGGTGGTTAGTGTAAATATATGAGAGATTCTCAAGTGTAAATTTAAGATAGAATTGATAAGTTAAAGTAGAATTGGAAAGGCTAGAGTGATAATTTCTAGCTTGACCTTTACATCTATTTATTGGATTACAAACCTGATCCCTTGATATTTCGTGTTGTATGTATGCGTATAACAATCTTCTAACAATTCACCTCATTGGGTTTTTTTGTCATTTCCTATCTCATTCTTCTAATAACGTATCATAGTTTTCTAAAAATTGTGTAAGTGTATAAGTGCTACTCCCTTGAAGGTATACAATGACGCTCTTGTTATCCAATTACCCTTGAAGTTCATGACCAGTTCAATTTGAACTTCATTGCCTAAACCTGCGTTATTGTGTTATGTGCAGTGTGGATCATGCAAATCTTATGACTAATACGTTTCTTATGTTGGCTCTAGCTAGTCATGCTCTCATCATGTTAGATTTTTGCAGTTTATTTAGGAATATTGTTAGTTTGAAAAGTAGCATTGATCAGCGTAAACCCTTTTAAAGTGTATCTCTAGGATTGTAAGTTGTCGTTTGAGTTGTGAACAAGAGAGACCTTTTGAGAATATAATTAGGAGTTTCATCAGTCGTATATGGTTGCGAGTACGCCTGTCTAACTGTAGACCGTTGTTTATAAGGATGAATGTTCATCTCATAGTCCTCATAGTCTACGGAACCAGGATATGATTGAGCTCTTTGTTTATTTTCTCATTTGTATTGAGTAGTTGTATGATTGAGCTCTTTGTTTATTTTCTCATTTGTATTGAGTTGTAGACCGTTGTTTATTGTCCCTGATAGTCTACTGAACCACGAAAATCCAGTTTGTGAGTTTATTTTACTTGCAACAGATATAGATTCTAACCATATGATTGAGCTCTTTGTTTATTTTCTCATTTGTATTGGATAGTTGTATGGTACTTGCTTTTTCTCCTGTGGAAATTAAACCTTGGTCTCAACTTTAATTTGTATAATATGTGTCCAGTGCCTCAACTATCTACTACAACCAACGAAACAATGAGTCATGATCTGCAAATTTATGACCAGTGCATATATAGTACATAAGCATGGAAGTGTGGAAGAAACACAAAGTTAATTAAATAAGCTCATAAGTGACCTTGTCAACCTGAACAAGCACTTGCATAGCAGGTTTGGGACTTGGTGGACTGGAACCATGGTTGGATAACCCAAACGTTTCATCAAGGTGGGATGACATTGTAGCATGGATTCAGCCTATGGCACATAGAAGAACGTTTCTAAGTATTGTTGGTAGACTTATGATTGCAGCAACCTCATACTTCTTATGGCAAGAAAAGAACAATCGGATTTTTAAGAGAGGGGAAAGGCGTGTAGCTCAAGTTAGAGACGGGATAGTTGAAGTAATGAGACTTAAATTACTCACGATTTGGTTAAAAAAGACTGCTTCTGTTGCTAGATTGAAGACTCTTTGGAAGTTGCCTATTGATCATGACAAGGAAGATGGAAGTAGCACAACGTAGCTGTGTTGGTAAACGAGAATACAAGACTTGCATTTCTTATCTAACGTTTATTTTATGTCACGTATTGTTAGTGGAAGTCGTGTCTTGGATATGTCAAGCATGTATAGGTTAGCTGTTGTGCTTTGTTTGCAATATGCTTTTAATCACATGTAACAATATGTTATCGACATGTCTGTTTATGATCATGACAAGTTCTCAATAAGAAATCACTCACAAAATAATGTGTGATCAAATATTACAACCCTTTACTAAACAGGAAACAGCAGATGTTTTTGGCCTTACTCATCAGCAACTTTGACAATTTTCTTCCCAACATTGTAGCCAGAATAGAGCCCAACAAAAGCGGAAGGAACACTTTCCAAACCAATTGAGAGATCTTCAAGTACATGCATCTTTCCCGTACGAATGTGATCTATGGTTGTAGAGAGAAATTCTGGAAACAATCTCATGTAATCACCTGCTAGGAACCCTTGCATAGTAATTCTCTTGTATATAACATTTAGCATATCTGGTGCTGCACGTTTTTCAGTGTTTGTGTATTCTGAAATAACGCCACAAACTGCTACCCTTCCGTGCAAGTTCATGTTTGATACCGCTGCCTCTAACATCTCACCTCCCACGTTATCAAAGTATACATCAATCCCATCCGGAAAATACCTAAAACAAAAATTATTTCAACATCTTTGTTAAAATGTCTAGGACTAGCAACAATAAAGACTATAGTAGCGATCACTGTCCATACTTTTGCAGGGTCGAATTTAGGTCGGTTTCTTCCTTATAGTTGAAGGCTTCATCAAACCCGAGCTTTTCTTTAAGCAATTTCACCTAAAATTCGATTTAAAAATGTAAATGCTTTCACTTCTCATACTATGTTTCAAACATAGCAAATGTACTTAAAACTTTAGAAGCTGATAAAACAAAACACAGACCTTTTTTGGGCTCCCAGCACAGCCCACAACATAGCACCCTAATTGTTTAGCATATTGGCCCACTAGATTTCCTACAGATCCAGAAGCAGTAGAGACAAAGACTTTTTCACCCTTCTTGGGCTTACATATTTCAAAGAATCCAGCATATGCTGTAAGCCCACTGAGCCCTATATTTAGTAGACAAAATGACTATATAAGCTTTTAACTCACACAATATAAAAGTATATTTGGGTTGGTCAAGAAGAGTCNTAAAAAACGGTCATGAGATTAACCCAGTAAGACCACATTCATCTGAGTAATAGTGGCTCACCCTCCTCATCTGTTTACCCGTTTACAACATATAAATGTCTGAAAGCACAATTACATCTATTCATTATCTATCTTTATAAAAAGCAACTCTTGTACATTGAGATAGTTAAAAATGGAGTTACCTAAAATCCCAACATGGTATGACAATGGGAAACCCATTGGTTCCAATTTGTTTAGAATCATTCCTTGTGATATGCTATAATCTCCCCAGCTTATAAGACCAACAACATAATCACCTTTTTCAAATTCCGGATTATCAGAGGCTATTACTTTCCCCACACCATAAGCATCAATCACCTAAACAATCAAGTACAATTGTTTTTGAAAATACAACAAACGCACTTGACGTAAATTAAGTACACTATGTAGTTGAGAACTAACCTCGCCAGGGGCTATACCTACAGCAAACTCCGAAGATTTTTGAGAAGCACTGATTGTTTTCATCCTGTTAAGCTGATACGGGTCGATTGATACATAGAGATTTTTGATAATTATATCTTTGGACCCCGGCTTAACCACCAAGCAAATTGATTCAGTTTTGACCTCGAAATCACTCTCATGTGGTGCACCATCTACTTGAGCCTTGATTGCTATGTACTTGTTTGTGACCTCCATTTTTAAAAGAGTTTACACTGATTAAAAGTCTATGTAGCTTAAAGTTGCATAGAATGAAACTTGAGAATAGTTGTTATATATTGAGTAAAGAAGATATCAAGTTAACTTTTATAGCCAATATAAGGGAATGTTGACAAAATGGTATAATAAGATCTCTTTAATTGTATTGTAGGGCATCAATGAACTCATATTAAATTAGATCAATAATTGTAAAAAAATCAACAAGAGAGATACCATACCATAAAAATATAGTCATCATTTAAAAAAAAAAAAAAAAAAGGAATTACCAAACAAGACTAATAAGATAACTCCATCATTTTACGAAAATGAACGGCGCGTTCATATGTGTAACTCGTGAGCATGTGTTTTTTCAGAGATTGAGGGTCTTTCTCTGTTTTGATAAAAGTGAAGATGTTTGATATCAATAGTAAGGCTGCTGTTATCCATATCCAAAACTAGTTAATCAACCAATCAATTTTGACCAGCTATTTTGTGACATGCGCCGCATGGTTATTAGGCACGTTTGGTCGAGAAGTAAACATAACACGCGCGTTGGGCGCGCTTCAAAAGCATGCGCACGAGTCGTCTATCTGGCAAAACAATGAATATATATATAAATGTAGCGCGCCAAGTAACATGCGCATGAAACATGCGCGTTGCTTGGACACGTGCTAACTTCTTAGCTGTTGATGTTCAACGTGTCATCCATTTAACGTAAGCGCGCAAAGCATGCGCGTTTAAAGTCCATTTT
Organism: Artemisia annua; assembly: GCA_014162995.1. Taxonomy (NCBI): domain Eukaryota; kingdom Viridiplantae; phylum Streptophyta; class Magnoliopsida; order Asterales; family Asteraceae; genus Artemisia; species Artemisia annua. The sequence goes on along the minus strand of LBNU01016996.1, from coordinate 20,037 downwards.
GATAAAATAAGAATGCGCAGTTCATTTTGGAAATATAGTGTTATAAAGGGTTCATATCTCTTTTAAAAACTCATATATTTGCATCTTGTAAACTCATCGTTTGCTATAAATTAATCATAAATTAAATGTATATCATTTTCTTATTATTGATATATATATAATAACTATAGTTGTAAAATCGAAATTAATTTTACTTGTGAAAATGTTGCATCGCCGGCCTAATTTGAAAGAATTTAATTCTAAGATGCCTTGCAGGCTGCAGGCTTAGATGCAACTTTCATGTAAAATAATTTGAGTTTGGTATTTTCGAATATGAAAACAAGTTAAGTTTTGATACAACCAACCATACGGCCAACAGTCGTTATAACTTACAAGTATGCAAAACCAAAATCTACAAAACCAAAAATATAAAATAAAAATGAATTCGATTTTATCTAAGTACACTACAAAAAATAGTGCTATTCTCCACACTTATATTGTCACGGTATGATCAACCGTGGACTTTTTTTTATATGCATAATAATTTTACTACATTTATAGGTGTGACAAATATTTAAAAAACAATCCACATATATAAGTGTGGACAATTACAATAAATCTACACTTATAGGTGTAGCAAATGTCTCCACACTTTTATTTTTGAACATTTTTTGCAATTTTGCCACACTTTTAGGTGTGGACATTCAAAGAAATATTTCCACACTTTTGACTATATACATTTGGATAATATTTCCACACTTATATGTATAGCAAAATTTGTCACACCCATTATTAACACACTTGAGAAAGTGTGGAATCAATAATTTTACACATTTTTAAATGTGGTCATTTGGCCTTTAAAATGTAGAGAATTCAACTAGTTTTTTGTAGTAGTAGTAGTTTTGTTTAATTTGAATGTGTCAACCTTCAAGTTGGTTGAGCTATCATTGTAATTAAAGTTATAGCAATATATTATAATTGGTGTCATTTTTCAAGATGAGAAGCTTTTTAGAATTACTGCATCTTCTATAAGTACTACGTAGTTAAGATGAAATCACGTTTAAAATTAGTGGATGATCAATCGATTACCTTTTAACCTTGAGAAATGATACATGGACCTAATTGTAAACCTAATCATGGATCTAAAAACACATGGCATCATCCTAATGGTTGCAGAGAGGGACCCACTTATTTTACAACCCGTCAGGATGATGCCACGTGTTTTTAGGTCCACGATTAGGTCCAAAATTAGGTCCATGTATCATTTCTCTACCTTTTATATTCATTGGTTGAAACTAGAGCTGGCAAATTGGGTACCTGTTAAGACCTGTTAAGACCTGTTAAGAGAAAAAATGTACTATGCAATTTTTTTATTTTTTAAAATAATTGTTTTTAGTATTCTAGGGTTCAATATTTAACTTATTTGATCCATAAAACGCTTATCTGTCATACTCAAACCACCAAAGCCAAGTGTTAAACGAGTCGTTTTCATGTTTGAAACTTATGTTATTCGCGCGCTCCGAACCTGCTAAGACCTGTTAAGGCACGATTTGCCAGCTCTAGTTGAAACCTTTTAACAATTCACGTGAAAAGGCATTTAAATAAGAGAAAGGTTGCACACTTTTGATTCATAGTATTTTATTAATACTTTGTGTCAGAATTGAAAACTAACAATTCCTTTGTTGATGATGGTCATGGAAAAGGACAAAAACCAAACCGATTAGATTTTCTTTTTTCTTTTATCGTTTTGCCGTATCCTTTAGTTCAGCCACATGTCCAATGTATGTAAAGAAACGTGCAAATTAAAAACAAATGTGTTCAAATCACCACCCATGTATAATCGAACATCATGATCGTGTTATATTGCACTTTTGGACGTTGTTCGAGCCGCTGTCTTCTGATCTCAGCTGCCAAGTTTGACCAGCCGTCGAGTTTAACCAGTAGTCGAGTTTGGCCAGGGCCACATCAGCCCCTGGTAGCTTGGTTTGTGATCGTGCAATATTTTGCTTTGTTCCTTCAACTTGTCTTAAAGTCTTTATCTCTTATTGTTATTGTTAGTATCATGCTCACGTCATCAACCACATCATTCACGATTACATCTTGATCTTCTTTCACTACCTTACCTTCTTCTAGTACACTTGTTGTTGCCCTTACTAAGGCTAGTGGTAATAACAACGAACATTAACATCACCAACTCAGCGCCACGTCAGATCCTTTCTCCACCACTAACATAATGTAATAACACAACCAATATCACCGCCAAAATATATCTATTCAAACACAAAGATACCCCACANATAAATGTAGCGCGCCAAGTAACATGCGCATGAAACATGCGCGTTGCTTGGACACGTGCTAACTTCTTAGCTGTTGATGTTCAACGTGTCATCCATTTAACGTAAGCGCGCAAAGCATGCGCGTTTAAAGTCCATTTTGATAAAATAAGAATGCGCAGTTCATTTTGGAAATATAGTGTTATAAAGGGTTCATATCTCTTTTAAAAACTCATATATTTGCATCTTGTAAACTCATCATTTGCTATAAATTATTCATAAATTAAATGTATATCATTTTCTTATTATTGATATATATAATAACTATAGTTGTAAAATCGAAATTAATTTTACTTGTGAAAATGTTGCATTGCCGGCCTAATTTGAAAGAATTTAATTTGCATTGCCGGCCTAATTTGAAAGAATTTAATTCTAAGATGCCTTGCAGGCTGCAGGCTTCAGATGCAACTTTCATGTAAAATAATTTGAGTTTGGTATTTTCGAATATGAAAACAAGTTAAGTTTTGATACAGCCAACCATACGGCCAACAGTCGTTATAACTTACAAGTATGCAAAACCAAAATCTACAAAACCAAAAATATAAAATAAAAATGAATTCGATTTTATCTAAGTACACTACAAAAAATAGTGCTATTCTCCACACTTATATTGTCACGGTATGATCAACCGTGGACTTTTTTTTATATGCATAATAATTTTACTACATTTATAGGTGTGACAAATATTTAAAAAACAATCCACATATATAAGTGTGGACAATTACAATAAAGCTACACTTATAGGTGTAGCAAATGTCTCCACACTTTTATTTTTGAACATTTTTTGCAATTTTGCCACACTTTTAGGTGTGGACATTTAAAGAAATATTTCCACACTTTTGACTATATACATTTGGATAATATTTCCACACTTATATGTATAGCAAAATTTGTCACACCCATTATTACCACACTTGAGAAAGTGTGGAATCAATAATTTTACACATTTTTAAATGTGGTCATTTGGCTTTTAAAATGTAGAGAATTCAACTAGTTTTTTGTAGTAGTACTAGTTTTGTTTAATTTGAATGTGTCAACCTTCAAGTTGGTTGAGCTATCATTGTAATTAAAGTTATAGCAATATATTATTATTGGTGTCATTTTTCAAGATGAGAAGCTTAGAATTACTGCATCTTTTGGACTTTGCCGTATCCTTTAGTTCAGCCACATGTCCGATGTATGTAAAGAAATGTGCAAATTAAAAACAAATGTGTGCAAATCACCACCCATGTATAATCGAACATCATGATCGTGTTATATTGCACTTTTGGACTTTGTTCGAGCCGCTGTCTTCTGATCTCAGCTGCCAAGTTTGACCAGCCGTCGAGTTTAACCAGTAGTCGAGTTTGGCCAGGGCCACATCAGCCCCTGGTGGCTTGGTTTGTGTCGTGCAAGATTTTGCTTTGTTCCTTCAACTTGTCTTAAAGTCTTTATCTCTTATTGTTATTGTTAGTATCATGCTCACGTCATCAACCACATCATTCACGATTACATCTTGATCTTCTTTCAATACCTTACCTTCTTCTAGTACACTTGTTGTTACCCTTAAGGCTAGTGGTAATAATAACAAACATTAACATCACCAACTCAGCGCCGCGTCAGATCCTTTCTCCACCACTAACATAATGTAATAACACAACCAATATCACCGCCAAAATATATCTATTCAAACACAAAGATACCCCATAAAAACCAAAATCGCACACCCACGCACCCACACAACCCACCTCCGCAACTCGGTCCACGACTCCGAGTTCTCTCTTACTGCATAGGGGACGGACGAACCACATAGACCAGATGGGCTCTCCATCCGTTTCATGGTTTAAGCGCATTACTTCTTTAACAACCCAACTGATTAAGCCAAATACTGTTTTCGCTTAATTAGATTATTTTTTGTATTTACAATAAATATATAAAAATGAAGTCTCACGTTATTGTGTGTGACGTTATGCTCTTATATATAAATGAGAATATTTAATTACACTAAGCCTTTATAAAATTGCATAAGTTTCGTAAATTAATTATGTTTTTCAAATTCATTTCTAGCATCACAAGTACATGAAGGAAGTTTAGTTAGAGTAATAAACTCCCTTCAAAAAGAATTCAGCTTATAATAATATTATGCTGACCATTTTTTAAAAAAACAATTAATTTTCAACACCATTTTTATAATACACTCAACTAATATAAATTCTTTGGATATGCAACCCAGCAACAAGATAAAAAAAACAACATTGCACATGTCCCAATGGTTAGGTAAGGGAAAATTAGTTAAAGGAACACCTATATGGCAAGCGGTAATTTGGACTTCGGGTTACTTTATTTAGAAGGAGAGAAACGCTCGCGTGTTTGGTAATAAAATTTCAAGTGTTAATAAAATTCTACAAGACATTCAACTAAAATGCTTCGAATGAATAGTGAGAAGATCAAAGAAATATAATGGGATAGATTGGCAACAATAGCTTCGAGACCCACGGAATTTGCATATACAGTAAACAGCAGATACGCATAAGGCTACGTCTACATTTCGGGTTACTTCAGTTAACGATTTGAAATTCAGCATATTTAAAGACACAGATGGTTCATGCTCAGAATGGGTAATTTGAGACTCTGAGTTCTGCATTTTTAAGGTCTGGTTGGTCTGGGTACAGTGGGTTCAGAAGATTTTCTCATTTGGTTATTCATCCAATTGTTGATACTCTTTTGTTCCTTGTTGTGCTCATGATTGACTTTTTACATCTGGTTAGGGTCAAGGGTGCACTTACGGGAAAGTAAAAAGAAAGCCTTTTTCCTTATCGGGAACCAATGCAAGCTATAAGGGACTTTGCAAATTCTCTTCCTAGCGGGACTATACTCCCGTAACAAAAAGTATGCATACAAACAAAAAGAACACATCCTCCAAGAAAAAGAATTAGTATTTTATTTCTTTTATGTATTGTGTAGTGGGTATGTGTGTATTAAGGGTATTTTTAAATGATAAAAAGTGAGAAAAAAATTAGTGGAAGAGAGAGAGGGTGCCGTAATGGTTGAGGGAAAGTTGAAGGAAAAAGTTTTAGAGAGAGAAAAAGCTGATGTGGCGAGGGAAAACTTGTAACCGCACCCTCCACACTTATCTTGATCATGTGAGTGACACTTTATTTGGCAATGAGGAACACATTTCATATACTAGGTTCTGTCTATTAGTCATTATTTTTGGCTGGGCATGGACCATTTTATGGGTTGTGTCCTATTATAAGTCAAGTGTGATTGCATCGGTGGTCCCAGGTTCACATCATGGTTGCAGGCAACATATCAACATTTCAAGTCATTTGGTATTTGGTTTGCAACTTACGTGGTGTTTGTTTTTTAAGAGGCTCTGAATCTGAATCTGAACCGCACATTTGAATCTGAATCTGAGGCGTAAATGTCTGAATCTGACCGCATCTGAACGGGAAAAAAAACTCGTGTTTGAACCGCACATTTGCTTGCTTGTACTAAATTTTTTTTGGTTATTTTTCTGTCAAAAAGAGGCATTAAGACACCCTTCTCAAGTCTAGACATTTAAGATCTTACTGCCTCTGACCGCGCCTGAACGGGAAAAAAAACAAACGGTCTGAATGACCAAAATATCTGACCGCCTCTGAACGGTTCAGATTCAGGAGCTATTAATAGCCTCTTTTTTTAAAAACAAACACAACCTTACTCCGAGTTAGTTTATTGTATCAGTTAGGAATTAGCTATTTGTATATCATGTTCTTTTTTTCCTCTAGATCCCATCCTCGTTTAAGTATCTTGTTTAATCAAGGTGGCACGCTTTATTTTGTATTTTTTAGTTGGTTTCGGGGTTCTCAATATATACTGCCTTTCTAAAAAAAAGGAACATGATTTAGAATAAACACTCTAACACAACTTTCATATCACTTTCCCACCATTAATAATTCTTAGTACTAGTAAGTTTGAAATTAATTGCTCCCTCCGCTTCAAAATAATTGTCTCCCGACAATGAACAGTTAGTTTTAAAAAAATATAATTATTGCTGATTTCTCTCTTATTTTTTTAAAAAATGACAGTTTTACCATTAACTAATTAATTAATTTCTTCTTTATAGTTTGTAATACTAACTTCAACTAAGGTAATATGATAAACTCGATCAAATTTCTCTATCTATTTTTAGTAATAGACAATTAAATTGGGACATTCCAAAAAGAAAACGTCGACTATAAATTTGGGACGAGGGAGTAATATATTATTACTATCATTAAAATGTAAATGCAAATGATTATCAACATCAAGACTATTAATCAACGCAGGTTAGAAATGCTTAATCCAAAAACATACAAACAACTATTCTACAATTAAAAAAATAGAACAACTAAGCAAATAAACAATAAACAAGAATCAACTAAACAATAATTCACAAACTATATCACGGAAACAACATAAAATTAACTAAATTAATCACACACCCTAAACCAAATCACTGAAATAATTAGTGACACACCAAGTATGACGAGAGCATGTTTCCTTGCTTCCCTTATGGAAATATGTCAAGATTAGCCGATACCCTTACTGTGTATAACTAAACTATCCAAATATTTAATAGAAGAAATGATTAGCTTACAATGTTTTGAGGAAAAAAATTAGCGGAAGACTTATGAAAAATGACAATCACTTTTGTTTCACTTAGTCAAGAGATGATTATGATTTATGACAACTAATTGAGCCCAAACTAACCATAGAACACTGAGGAACACAAACCCTAAAACAACGAATTAACCAAAAATTAACGTATTAAACTTCAATAAGCCAAGCCTACCATCAAACTAAACTACTAGATCAACTTTTTGAACAGTTAGGGTTTCAAGATCAAATAACCAAAGAACCAATCAAACAAATTATTCAAAAAAACAATCTATATTCAACAGAAACCGTTGAATCAACTACTCTAACAACCAGATCTACCACTAGATCATAAAAGACCAAAATCTTATTAAACTCTAATCAAGAGCTATAACCAAGAGCTTTGATGCCATGTGAAAATTAACCAACCGCAACAACTAACACTTATTCAACCAACAACTCCTCATTATTATTTTAAGCTCAAAAAGAATTGTCCTCAAACGAGTGTGTTCTAGTACATATATACATAAGAAAATAAGATCTTCCTCAACACTGATGCGATCTAAGAAATACAAAACACATGTATAAACACTTTTTGTGACTAAAAGATTACAACCAGAAATCCAACAACAAGATCAAAAAACTTGAGAGATAGAAACTAGAAAGAGAGGTCGGAGTTATGAGAACCCTAGCTCGGATAAAGAGCATATATATCCTATATTTTCAATTTTACCCATTTACAATAGAAACTTACATAACAAGTATAAAGTTAGTTTTACAGGAAAATAATTGCACAAACACCCCTGAAGTTTATAAGCTTGTTACTAAAAGATATTACTTTTAACATAATGTATAGATCATAATTGTCAGGATCCCGATCCTGATCTTATGATCTTACGATTTTACAATACTATAAAGCAAAAACGATCTAGATCCTATGTAGGATCTTAGCACATTTAAGATCTTATACGATCTCAATCTTAATCATGGGATCTTAAGATCAAATCTGATCCGATCTTACTTTTCTTGAATCGCAAACTAAAAAACTAAAAAGTTCATGTTTTAAAAATTTATAAAAAACAACATATTAATCTTCTTAAACATTCCATTTTCATAATTTAAAGCAACATTTTCATGAAACATTCATATAAATTTGTGTTATGATATATAATAATTTGTAGATTTGAATATTATTCCAAAGACTATTAAGAAAATGACACTATAGTAGGATCGTAGGATCCCGATATGATTTTACGGTTTCGATCTTGCAAAAACGAAAACAATCCTGAGTAAGATCCCGATCTTGAAAATTTTGGTATAGATCAAATTAGATGTTTTAGTCTAGTTTTGCGAACTATTATTACCTAACATATGTACGGTAGTTCATAAAACAATTTTTTTTCTTCTTCTTAAACTACAAAAAGACAAAGCAAATTTCATCATGCTAACAACGTATTTGATGTATGGATGACAAATTATTCATTAAAGCTGTAAGTGATTAACAAAGATAAAAGAAATTGAATCAGATATGTCCAAGTAAGAGCCTAGTACAAATTCAAGTTGGCAAATCATGAGTGTCTGAGCCTTTAATCATCGAAACTTGAACTATCCTTTTTCCAACATTGTAGCCACGGAAAAGCCCAACAAAAGCTGAAGGAACACTTTCAAGACCGAATGAGACATCTTCAAGCACATGCAATTTTCCTGTACGAATGAGATCAATTGTCGTGGAGACAAACTCAGGGAACAAACTCATGTAATCCATAGCTAAGAATCCTTTAATAGTGACTCTCTTGTGTATGACATTTAGCATATCTGGTGCTCCTGGTTTTCCAACACCTGTGTATTCTGAAATGACCCCACAAATTGAAACTCTTCCGTACAAGTTCATGTTTGATATTGCCGCTTCTAAGATTTGGCCTCCAACGTTATCAAAATATATGTCAATTCCATCAGGTGCGGATTTTTTTAATTCGTGCGGATGTTCGGACAGATCTAGGCCACCCATTCCAGATCTGATCTTGACTTTTTGTAAAAAAAGTCAAGATCCAACGATAACTTCACGGTACCAATTGACCATTCAAACAATTTTTTTAATTTTTTCCTTTTAAGGGATCCTTATTATTGTTGTTTTCTTTACTTTTTTTTATTTTTTCAGATTTTTCTGAGCGCTTTTTTTGTTTTCTGATTATGAGTCCTACCATGATATTAAAGATATTATGAGTCCTACCGTGATATTAACAATATTTACTTAAAAAGTTACTTTGATATTTGTAAAAAAGCTTAATATCACCATTCTTTTTATTACGATATTAAGAAAAGTTACGGTGATATTAAAAATTTTATTAAAAACACATGATAGTTACGGTGATATTAACAATTTTATTAAGAAAAACTTCCTATAATATCAAAAAAGTTATTGTGATATTAAAATTTTTATTTAAAAAAAAAGGTTTATGTGATATTAAAATCTGATTTTGACTTTTTTACAAAGTCAATAACTGATCTTGACTTTGTCAAGATCAAATCTTGACTTTTGTAAAAAAATAAAAGTTAGACACTAATATCAAAATACCTTTAACAATGAAAAAGATTTTTTTTTTTTTTTTTTTTTTTTTGAAATTTTTTTCAGCGATTCTTAATAATTTGTTTTCCTCTTTATTTTTTTTAATTATTTTCAGATTTTTTTGAATTTTTTATCAATAAAAAAGCTATTAATATATTAACGATTAAAAAAAAGACGAGATATTTACGATACTGCCACTCCGCCTTTTTCATATGGTTGACTAGATGGAGTGTTGAGTTGATATCGATTTCTTCTTTATAGTTAAATGCTTCGTCCATTCCAAGTTGTTCTTTAACAATTTTCACTTAAATACGGATTTACCAAAATTTTACCATGTTTTGTATTAAAGGAATGATTCATCTATCTAAAAATCATGTTAACTCATGCTTCTAACACCAAGTTACCAAACTAAGCCAAATTAAAATAGAGAAATTTACGAAAATGGCCAATATCAAGGCCTCTTTGCAGGAAAGAGATACTATTGAAAACGTTCATGAACTTTAAACTCTTGGTCTTTGCTTAATTGGTCAAGTATGGTGCGGAGAATGCGTGGATTAATAATGATTTGCCACAAGCCCACGTTGTCAAATTACATGACTAGAATCTTTAGCATTGGTCGGTGCTAGGTTGGCCGAGAATGGCGAGGAGCATACTAGGACGGACAATGGTTTCACGTTGGTCTGCATTGTCCTTACTATGCAGACCAAAAAAATCTTGATTCGTAAATATTTTTAAAAGTGTCTCTAATGTACAAAGATATTACTATGAAATATACCTTTTTTGGGCTTCCAGCACAGCCCACAACATAACACCCACAGCTTTTAGCATATTGGCTCACTAAATTCCCCACTGACCCACAAGCTGTAGAGACAAAGACCTTTTCACCCTTCTTAGGCTTACATATTTCAAAGAATCCAACATAGGCTGTAAGCCCACTAAGTCCTGTATTCCACTAAAATAAGTCATTCGCAATTTCGCATATATATAATTCAAGAAATGAACAATTATACATAATCCAAAAATGAATAAAGATTATTCTACTCTACGTATTAAAAAACTTGTAAAATGTATATATGTAAGTATTCACTTATGCGGAAATATACATGCAATTTTCCCAATAAAATTCGTAGTATATATGAATGGACATTTGCAAACATACTTGTCCGCTAGATACTATTAAAAGATACATGTAATATCGTATACCTTTCAGGTTACATATGCATGTCGTCATGGATTTGGCTTCTTAGGTTGACAATATGAGTTGGCCGAAAGTTGAAACTTAGAGCAATTTCTCGAATTTACTACCGATTTATGATCAAATGAGAAATAAAAGTAAAGGCCCGTTTGGTTTGAAGATGAGTTTAGGATTCAAATTTGGATTTAAATATAAATTTAGATTTGGAGTAAGATAAATTATTATAAGATTGAAAAAATATTGTTTTAAATTGAAAAAATAGTTATAACGGGAGGCTTTATTTTCAGAACCCTGTTAACTGCGGGAACTGCGAGAACTCCAATTTTGCATTAGAAAACATACATGTTTTATATGAACATGCATGTTTTCTAATGCATAATTATAGTTCTCGCAGTTTCCGCACTTAACAGGGTTCTAAAAATAAAACCATTTTGCATTGATTTGTTGCACTTAACAGGTTTTTATCTGAACATATATGTTATGCATGTATGTGTATTAAGGTGTATGTAAGAAAACATACATGTTTTATATGAACATGCATGTTTTCTAATGCAAAATTAGAGTTCTCGCAGTTCCCGCACTTAAAAGGGTTCTGAAAATAAAGATACACTAGTTATAACTTTACATAAAAAATATTAATTAGATAGTAAAAAAAATGGATCTGAGAAGATACATAAAGGGTCTCACAATGATGAGACAATATTTTCAAAAACCCACAGTTATGCCTAAGAATAGTAGATGCCATGCCAAATATTAAGTCATCAAACCCAACTTTGGGCCCCACAGATTCAAACCAAACAACTACTCGTAATTTCTATCATAATCCCTAAATCCAATCCCTAACCCCATAAACCAAACATACCTTAAAACGAGAAGGGTCAGAAGGAACCACAAACGCACATTTCACATACACCAAAAAAAATATATATATATGCATCTCTTTTTATATTTCTCACTTCATTTGAAATATGTAGCTAATAATCATTCTCATTTTACTTTTCTTCTCACTAAATAACATGTACATTTTGGCCAAAAAAAGGTGACAAAAACTGGTCGGTTCGGTTTCAAAAACCAACTCAAACCAAAACGTGCTCACCCAGTCACCCGAGATGTACTTACCTAAAAGCCCAACATGGTATGACAATGGTAAGCCCAGTGGATATAACTTACGTAAGATGGCCCCCTTTGATATGGTGTATTCTGCCCAGCCTAAAAAGCCCACAACATAGTCACCTTTTTCAGAATTCAGGATTTCGAGATGATATTACTCTCCCTAAACCATAAGCATCGACCACCTAAAAAACTCTAGTTAGAACCAAAAATTAGAACGTATATGGAAAACCACATTTGTTTATATTTGTATTTTGTTAATGGAATTGATAAAGACAGTCCTTAGAGCTATATTTTAAAATAAATTATGTATTGTTAATGATAAATAAAGTTTGTTGAGAGAAACTAAATTCAATTATTATTAAAGATACAAGTTTTTAATCCATGTCATAAATTTCATAAAGATACAAGTACAACAACCACATACTCGATCCCGTCGGGACGGGGTACTGGGTTCCTAAAGTTACAAGTGATTATTATTAGAGAGTTGTATCTAACAAGTCTTAACATGTTATATACAACTCTAAAAGTTATCTTTATCAAATTTCCTTTTTTAATACTTGTCACATTCTTTTTTAAACAACAGTTGTGCATAAGTCAGATTTATAGTTGAGACCTAACCTCTCCAGGCGAAATTGGTAAGACAACGTTTGAATGTTTTTTTGAGACATTGATGGTCTTCATTTGGTTGATAGCATATGGATCGACTGACAAATACAAGTTCTTGATGATGACATCTTTGGATCCGGGCTTAACGAATAAGGAAAATGGTTCTGTTTTGAGTTCGAAATCACTCTCTTGTGGCGCACCATCTATTTGAGCCTTTATGGTTATGTACTTGTTTGTAACCTCCATTGAATGACTAAAAATAGATATAACTTGAAGTTGAAAAAAGAAAGTATATGAACTTTTGAATGGTGATGTAGGTACTCGAAAATTATGAACCTTTGAATGCTGATTAATGATACGTAGATAGACGGGTTTGGGTTATGAGTTTAGATCACGGATCTTTATGTGCCGTACATGTAAGGGTGATCACGGTCCAATTAGGCAAGATTTGGCAAGTTTTTTCGGGTTTTTGGTCGGTCCGGACCGGACCGAGGACCGAATTAGCCAAAAAGCTTAGACCGAGGACCGGACCGAATGTAGTCGGTCCGGTCCGGTCCGGTCGGTTTTGTCGGTCGGTCCGGTCTATCCGGTCCGTTTGCTCAGCCCTACGTACATGTAGACATTATATCTATAGAGAGTGGGTAAATAGCAAAAAAGGAGTGGTGTGATCTCGATACCCTACCGGTAACTTACGTTATATATGAAGTTTTACGCCACAATTCATAAGTGGAACCGAGTGAATCTTTAGATGTAAAAGAGGATTTGTTTTTGGTATTACTTAAATGTATTCTATCGTTATAATGATAGTAGTAAATATAGCTAAAGCTATCAGAGAGATACAAAAAAATGTGTGGGATCATGTGTGTTTAAATGATCTTCCATGATGCCCTTTTATAGATTGCAAAGCATGTTCAATTGTTGATGAAGGAAGATAAGGTTGCAAGTTGGTAAACCAAGTTGGCTACCCATATTGCTTTGTATCAATGTATCAGACATACATGCATGCGTTTGAAACTATATTGATTTTATACATGAAGAACCAAAGAGGCAAGTACTTGTCGCACATATCATGTGTATAATTTCTTATCGATATACATGTATAGTCATATAAGGAAAATATGGTATGGTGAGTGTATAGATAGGGAGTAACCCCGTTAGTGATGTTAGGAGAAAAGGGTATCCAATCACCACTTTCAACTACAAAATAGCACGAGTACAAATACACAACAACAACTTTCCCAATCCACACAAAGCGAGTTATTGGAAGGTGAGATGTATAGTCAGACCCCTACTTAAAAGTAAAGGGACCGCTTCCAAAAGACCTCCGACAAGTGTGTGTGTGTGTGAGCAGGCGCAAGCAAATAGACTTTATGTGTGATGTGTGTGAGGATGGGAAAGACACTTACATCATAGAAAGCAAATAAGGCAAAAATATACAAGCAAGCGTAGACATAAACGCATACCGACATAAGAACATGAGAGCATGCAAGCATATACAAATACTATATGGCACTACAGAGTACGAGCACATAAGGCTATGCACAATGATGACCAAATGCGACATTCTTTTGCCTGTTACATCAGCTTTCTCTCTCCGGCGACCTTTAGACGACTTTTTGCCACAACATCAACCTTGGGCGACCTTCCTCTTTATTTTTATTTTTCTATTTTATTTTTTTCTTTTTTTGAATTCAAAATTTTTAAACATCAAATTTAAACTTCAATAATAATAAAAACATTACATAAATAATTCAAATAATATTTAAAAGCATTACAAATAAAACTTCAAATTAAAAAAAAAAAAAAAAATAAATAAATAAAAAAAATATCGGTATAAATTCAAACTTGTTGGTTATTATAAATAACAATAACAATAACAATAACAATATCATCAATAGCCTAAAATGTAAATTGATTATTTATTAAAAAAATAATAAAAAAAAGGAAAGAAAGAACAATAATAAAGAAACATCTATGTTTCTTCTTCTTTTTAAATCTACATGCAAAACAACCAAATCAGAAACACACACTTAAATCAAAAACACATATTAAAAGTTTTTTATTTTTTATTTTTTATCTTTTTTCTTTTTGTGTGTAAATCTCGGCCGTATATACGATCGAAGTCTTTTTTTTTTGCCAACGATCGACGCTCGACTGAAGACATGCAATGGGTCGACCTTCAGCGACCGATGGACGACCCAACCATTGTGCATAGCCTAAAGATAATATTTCAAAAAGGCAACATATAATAGGATAAAACAATACAATCAAAAATAACCATGAAAAGTACAAGAGCATACAAGTGTAAAATAATACAAATATAAAAGATATATACATAAACAAACATACATAAGCCGTAAAAGCATAAAAGCATGATATCCTACTCATAAAAGGCTAAATGGGCCTACGCGCAATAAATACATCTATGTTCTGGGATACGAGACATGAAGGCATACAAAGCAATTTGACTCCATACCTCGGGGTGATCAACTGTTCCTACCAAGTTCCAAGAATCGTAAGCCTGAAATGGCATTTTGTAATCTCCGGTTGTGAAAATGAGCTAAATGAAAACCGCTCGTATGGCCGACGGATGGCAGCCGGCTAGACTGATTCAAAGTTGTTAATTATTTACTAGTAGATGTTTAAGAATACTAGATACTAATCATGTACAAGAGAACAACCAATACGATGCTACAAATAAAAGCATTTGAGTTGTGAACGTCACATATATTGCCCTATAAAGTAATGTATGGTGGATGTCACGTCCTAGTAAAAAGTTGAAGTTTAGTAATACATGCTAATGTTTTGTATACTAGCTTAATCGTCACAAACTTGAACTATCTTTTTCCGAAAGTTGTGCCTACATGAGAGTCCAACTAACAAGGAACACTTTCGCGACTAACTTAGTATCTTGGAACAAGTATATGCATCTTCCTTGAACGAATGTGAGTAATGACTTTTTCATTGAGACAAACTTTGCTAATGAACTCATGTAATCCAGAGCTAAATCCATACAATGTCTATAAAAAAAATCAGTATAACTTGAGGTTGCAAAATGATACGAACCTTTGAATGGTGATGTAGGTAAAAGAAAAGGTACCAAGTACAACCTTTTAACTACAATGCAAAAATAACTTTTGGTAGAAAAGTAACAATTAAATTAGCTCTATTATTTTGAAAAGAGTATTACTAACTTGTAGTGTATTTGATTGAAACCGAAGCTAATCAAATTTTGATTATTTTTAGCATATTGGATCGTGATAATCACGCCCGGTTTTGGTTTCTAAATGGTTTTTGGGCTTCATTTGTATCATGTTTTTGGGCATAACTTTCAAACATTAGGTTTTTATCTCTAGATGGTTTTGTGCTTCATTTATTTCGCATAATAAACATCCGGTTTTGGTTTGGTGTGGTTTTAGCATTGTGAATTATTAAGATGTTTGCATGGTCTTCTTTGTGTCTCGGGTTTTTAGGCTTAAACCATCATTTGAGTCCATATACGAAGAAAGAAAGTGCATAAGCACAATTGTTTGTATACACTTGCTTATTAGAATAATGTGTTTGTTTTTCTGCTTAATGTTTTTGGGCTTGTAATACACACTTCCTCTACGGATTGTGTTCTTGTTATAAAACAGTTTGACACCACAAATTATAACAAAACTTAAATTGATACCGTGTAGAATAATGATTGTAACATGCAGATCATGAAAAAAAATGAGTTAAGCGAGGGGAAAAAAAGGAGACAAAATTGAGTTAAATGAAAAGGAAGGAAAAATAATAATAATAATAATAATAAAAAAAAAAAAAAAAAAAAAAAAAAAAAAAAAAAAAAAAAAAAAAAAAAAAAAAAAAAAAAAAAAAAAAAGCTGAAACAGAGACAACGCAACAAGTTTTGTTGCATCGCCTACATGCAGCTTAAACATATAAATAACACTTGGAGTTATAAGTAGTTTATTGCTTTTACTTTCTATCTATGTGGGACAAGTTTTAAAATAACTTAACAAATCCTTTTGACGCTAAAGAAACATAAGATCACAAAGTAGATTGAAAACCATGTAGCAAACTTATAAAAAGTTAACATTTTACGTTCAACTTCCAGATTTGATTTGAATATCCCACACCATTAGTTGTTTTTCTTTTTTCTATTCTATTTTATTTATTTTTTATTGTTTAAATATATGTTTTTGGGTCATCTTTCTTATCTCTTCACATATTAATCAAATGTATAACAAGTTAACAACAAGCTTCTTATGTTTTCATGAATGAATGGGACACGTACATGTTATAAAATGAAATTTTCTCGGTTTTAATGTAGATATTTTCTGGATTTTGATTGCATATAGTGTCTCTAATCTAACTTCTTTTTTTTCGAGTTTATTTGGTTTCCGACTCGACTTTTCTAGCCGACTAGTCCTGGGCTACTACCCTTTTGCATATATTGTCTCTAACATAACTTTAGAATGCACTAGTTCATTAAACCAATGTTGTTGTTTATTTATTTATTTATTTTTCTTCCCTTAAACTTGAGGAAACAACTAAATTTGATCAAGATAACAACTTATTTGATACTTAAAAGTCAAAAGAATTCATTCAAGTTGTAAACCCATGTAATGCATGGCTAACAAACCTTAATATATCCGGTGTCACACGTTCCTAATACATATGCCTTGATAATGCGTGGCTCGAGCTCGAGTTATTCGAAAAAAGCTAGAATCATTTATACCTCTATCCACTTTTAATATTTTTTTTGGTAAAGGGGAGTACTCCTGCACCCTGGTAAATATATTAACCAAAACGTTTAAGTACAATGGATATGGGTGAAATATCCCATATCTCAGCTCGTTACATAGGCATAAAGCTTACATAACAAGATACTTCCTATTTTCTAAACAAGAAAACAAACCACTACTTAAATGATAACATAGGACATAACGAAATATAATTACTTCCTAAGACCTTGAAGCTTGGTGTCATACATGACATTAAAGGCATCCAAATTCCCTGGAAGATCATAAACCTGATTCGCATAGTCATCATAGTCATAGTCATCATAATCATCTTCAAACTCTTGGCCACCACCGAATAGATTAGCAGACTCATCAAATGGGTTGGCAACCACCTCATCTTCAGAATCAGAAACCATGATCTCTCCCACCTTAGAAAAAGGGTTAACTCTCTTAGTAGAAGAGGCGGTCGGAGTACAAGAATCACTAGTTTTAGGAGCCACAACCGACTTGTATTCTTGTATTCTTGTTGTATGCTCGTTTTACATGTTAAGTCCATTCTAAACTGTTACATGCTGTATTCTTGTGGTATCAAATTAAGTTTGATCCCATGCTATAAAAAAAGAGTTTGAAGTAAAATGAAATAATTTAAAAAACTCGAACAAGGAGAGACGTTTTTGTTATGGTGATATCCTTGAGATTTAAACCAATGACACTTGAAATTATAAAGATTTCGTTACTTTTGCTTTTTATCAATGTGGGACGTTATTGAAAAAATTAAACAAATCATTGCACATTTTGCAACTTTTTTTATTTATTTATTTATTATTATTTTTTTTTTTTTAACATTTTAACATATATGAATCACTTGGTAATGTATGTTGAAGAAACGGTATATATACTATCAACTCACCACCTTTGAACTACAAATATGGTAGAAAAATAACAATCAAAGTCGCTCTATTGCTTTATAAATAGCGTTAGCAACTTGTATTATTGATACAAATCGAAACAAAACAATTTTTTCTCGTTTTCGGCATATTGGAGTTTTATCACGTTCGGTTTTGGTTTCTAAATGATTTTGTACTTCATGCATATCATGTATTTCGGCACAAAGCAAAAAACGTTCGTCTTGTTATCTTTGTGTCTCGGGTTTTTAGGCTTAAACCATTGGAGCCATTAAGAAACAAAGTGCATAAACCCAATAATTTATTTAAGCTTGTCTATTAAGCTTCGTTTTTTGTTCTTAATGTTTTGGGGCTTGTAATCCACCTATGGAATTTACAACTTGTGTTCTACTTTACGACCATTTTAAACTGTTATGTTACAGTGTATGAATGTAAGTTTTGTAATAATCTGCGGTAATTTATGACCCCATGTTATGAATAAGAATTAAATGAAAAGAAATTATAAAAACTCAAACAAGAAAATACCCGCAATTGAATTTTTGTCGATACACGCTTATTTGAGTAAACAAGTGAATGACATTTGAAATTATAAAGAGTTTGCTACTTTTAATTTTTATCAATGTGGGACAAGCTATTGGTATAAATTAAAAAAATCATGTCAGACATTAAAGAAACATAGATCACAGGTAGATTCTCCTGCCTTTTGTCATACACCGTTAAACATAAAACAAGAAAAAATGGGTATCCATTTTTTGCACCATCTGAAATGCTCCCACAAATTGCAACACTACCATAAGTTCATGTTTGATATTAAAAAAGCCAGTTGCTGGTTTACAAAACGGTATTCATTTTCCTTGAAATTAAAGAAGCCAAGCTTATTGTGTGGTCTTAATCAAGACAAGACGCGAAACAGTAGGAATGATCCGAGCATCAATTAAGATATTTCCATTCATGAGCTGCTCTAATGGTCTTCTCGGCTTTGCCATTATTCTAGCAGCCTTGGCAGATATATGTAGACACGTTATGAACCGTTCCCGTTTCTGTTAAAAAATAACTTGACTCCTTTTGGAAGCTGCATGGTTTTAAATAAGGACTGCAGTTGCTCTTAAATGACCATAAAAACATCATCTGGATTAAAGTTGACAAATGCAAAACCCCTATTCCGCCTACGCAGCCATGATACTTTGTAGCTTTTTCATGGGTAAGAAATGTTACCCAACCCCATTCTTCATTATCTTGACCAATTCTGTTGAGCCGATGACTGCACAAATGTTGCCAAATGCGTGTTTCTCCAAAAAAGACAAAAGCTCTTTTCCGTCACCATCATTTGGACCATTAAGAAATAGATCAAATGCTAGACATTCTTTTCGAGTTCCAAATGCTTTATTTCAGCAACCAAATAGAGCTAAAGGTGGGGAGACATGTGTGCCTGGAAACAAACACTTCTCCAAACATTCATTTTGTAGCCACTTTCTGTTAGAATATATGTATCATGACAATCATATAAATAAAGCACAAAGTAGCACATATAGCGAAAGCAAGGATCAAGCATAACATGTTAATAATTAACTAAAACATAAATAGAAAACATAACCTCAATTGATTCTTGATTAGGGATTTGAACAAGCTGATGCAACCCTAATTAGGTTTATATAGATCAATGAATAACCCCCTTACACTTTTTGTTATTCGATCTCTTGATAACAACAATACGTGTGTTGTTACCCCTCCGTTCTTTGTACCACAAACTACTAACAGCAATTAAGGTTTATGAGCAAGTAAAACAAAACACTAATTTTCTTTAAGAAAAATCGATCCAAGAACCTTGTTGTGGTGTTGAAAGTGCGATCGCCCAAAACCAAAGAGAGAGAAAAAGATTTAGGGTTATTGTTGTGCACAAGAGGTTGAAGAAACAAATAACCCTAAGCCTTGGTATTTATACTAGGATGAAACTTGGAGGAACAAGTTTGGAGTGGGATTTGGTCGCCCTCCCTTTGTTCGACCGGCCTAAGGA
>LBNU01016994.1:91628-103417 GCA_014162995.1 Artemisia annua | reverse complement strand
CAGCCTTCAGTATGACCTCATCAACTCACTTCTAATCTTTGCTCGTCAACGCATCATCCGGGCAAGGGTTGAAGATGCACAATTAGGAGTTGAAAGTTATCAAACCTCTCTAAACTTCACCGCCCCACAAACAAACATTCATTTTGGTATGAAGCCCTGCTCGTTCATCAGAAAACCATTTGGGGTTGTCTTCGCCAAAGGAGAAGCTAAGAGATTCATGAGATATGATGAGACTCACAAGTTCGGGGATCAGACTCTCAAGTTGGTCAGAATTCAGCTGGATCAAAAACTTAAGAGTTATGACCAAGGAAACAAAAGGGGTTGGACAAGGAATGATGTACGAGAAGCTCTAAAGTTCATGGATAGGATCGACCAACGATTGAAGTTCAAAAATCACATTCGTACATTGGAAAGCTTGGTTGGAGGAAGGGCACCTATTCCGAACATCCTCACTTACCGTCGTCCTGATGAACCGTTACTCTGATTGATCATCTTTTGGTATATCATTATCTATTATTTTTTTCATTATCACACTTTAATATCTTATTACTATGGCTTGTGCACACATTACAGTGTACAACCCACACTTGTAAAGAAAGGACCCTGAGGTACGCATCAGTGCCTCAATCCTAATATAAGAAGCGAAAGCTTCTTACTTTTAAGTAGAATTAATCTAAATTTTCAAAAGTTTTTAACAATTCTGCTTAAAAGAACAAGTATTCCCTCTCGTATTCAAAATCCCAAAAAGTTTGTTAACTATTTGAGGGGGAGTACTTGAAAGACCTTTGTTATAAAGTAAAAGTTCTCGTTGGATTCTCCCCATAAAACTCAAAAGGCATATTTTAATCAAACGTTTCTCAAAAACAACATTTAATATGCTATTTTTGAGGGGGAGAAAAAGAAAAAGTGATTAAAATATGATGGAATGTATGATAAATGTGAAAAAAAATCTCGTGAGAGCTCGACTCAGATATCACCCAAGAATTGACGAACCCTAAAATGTCATTAATCGAAAAGACTTGTCCTGGCCGGGTAATAATTTCAAGCTAGTCTAACTAGTGATGTAAGCGTGTCTCGAAGAGGACTTGTCCAAGTAGAGTGTACCGGTTCGAGAAACTCTTAGTAAATAAGTACTTTGACGGGTCTAACTTCCTTACTTAGGAATGTTAACAACTTCAAGTTAGTTATTAAGGCTAGTTATCACCTAAAAGCTGATAATGGATCCCTTTAACTAAGCAACGTAAACGTGTCCCTCGGGTACAAGTTTATTAAGAATGGATCAATTCAAAAGTGCTTACTCCTCCCGCATGTGCAAATTTATGAACTAATACACGAGCACATGTGAATGGGGAGTCATTATCTAATGAAAACAAAACCCTCAAAGTGTTAACAAAAGTTTTTAATCACAAACACTTTGAGGAGAATTTCAATCATTTGGTTCTAATGGCAACGATAGGATAGTCAAGGAGATATAATGTTGACTAAGGTTAGGAAAACCGTCCTATGATCCGCCAGAGCCGGAGGGATCTACCCAGGGACAACACCAATAGATAGAATTAGAAGTCCTTAGGTATGATATGAAAAAAGGAGTAATGAATGAAAGGGAAGAAGGGGTTGAAGAATTAAAAAGAAAAGTAAAGAAAAGGGTGAAAAGAAATAGCCCTCCATTTGATCAACCTTAGGGCAGACACCGGGTTCAATTCATCTACTACTGGTTGTTGCTGAGGCAACATCGGTATTGAAGAACAAAGTCGTCATGGACCCAGTGACGCACTGCACTAAAACCTTCTAGCCACTCAAGTATCTCTCAAAAGGTGCTTGTTTCATTCTCACGGGGAACCAGTGTAATCTATCAACCTTCTCTTAGAGATGGTTGATATTGAAAAGGAGGCCCTCTGCTCCATGCCTCCGCATAGGAAACCAAATGTGCACTTATCGAGTCTAGAGCCCCGAGATTCATCATAAGATCTCATAGGAACACTGAATATTTCCACAACTGGTTGTCCCACATTAAGAACGCCAGTTGTAAACTTTAGAGTCCTACGCAGATCTTAGCAATCTGCCGAGAACGTTTATGAGAGGAATTACTTATGTATTTCTCAATGATTGAACGGAAATCCTGCCAGGGTCAACATCAAACAGCCCTGACAGCAGGTCACTTCGGTAACTCCTTTTGGGTTACGCTTAGTGTTCGCGGTGGTCTCAACGTGGTCTACAGTCGTGGGGTGATTTCCAGCGACTCACCTAATCGTGGGTGTACTTTTGTACGTCCGTGTAAGCTCCTTCGGGAGTATCCGATTAGGAACGGCCTTGGTAAGGGTTAGAGAGAGTTTTCACACTATGCTGAAGTACCGGTTGTTTATTACTAACGAAATTTTATGCAGCTACAACCATCATCGTGACACGGGTTCCACATGCTCATACATACATCTCAAAGTCCATAAAAAGTTCTCACTAAAGATCGATGTAGTAAAGTCAAAGTATGATTCTACGTCAATATGAATCTACACAGTTGAATGACAAAGATCTGAAGTTATGTGATGAAAGCAACGTCAAAGATGTATGAGCATGTTGGAAAGGCGGTAATCCATCAGAGGCAAAGGAGTGACTAAAGGCAGATACTTACATCATTGGATCACAACAACAACGATGAACAAAGCACGATGAACAAAGAATCACTATCTATCTAATCATTTTTTTAAGACGTCAAGAGCTATGAATGTCAAAGATGAAAGACAAAAATGATGACGTCACGCAACCTTTGATGACCGACCCTTAGGGGGAGATTGTTAGGAACACGTTTTATTAATATCAAGTCTCGGTCATTAAGTTTTGTAATAGGTTGCTTTATAACATTATTTAGTCAAGTATTATCAATGTTTTCTTAAGTTTAGTTCATGTTTACATGCTTTGTCAAAGTCTAAGGGGCTGATAATAGTGGAAACTAACTTATGTAATCCCCTAGACACTATAAATAGTGATGTAAACCCTCCAAGGTGGGTGTTGATTCTCTTAGGAATAACAAAGTTCATCTCATTTCATTTACAAGAGTTCCTTCCACTTTCTCTCTCTACTCTCTTTCTCTCTCTAAAGATTATGTGCTTTTATGTTACAAAATGATGACCTAACAGTATGGATTTTTGTTACTGTTTTTTAACTGAAGCAACCTATTGATTGGTTCAGACTACACCTTGATATAATCATATACTATCAAATATAATGATTTTTCAGGATTTAAACAGGCACTGCCATTTTATCTGGCTAAAAAAGAGACCGTGGACCCGAATACTGAAGTTGTGTATGAAAAGAACCCGACTCCTGAATTCATGAATGCCAACAATTTCTTGTACACAATTGTAGTCACGGGAGGAGTCAATTGGAGACAATGAGGATCTGGCGATCAAACAAACATAAAACTTTATTCATGTTCCTTCGGTTAATATGTTTTGGTACATTTATCCATATGCTTTTTGCTTATATGTGCTAATTTTGAAGCGGAAAATAAGATTATCATACACGAGAGGAGTTGCTTATTTCATATTACATTCTTGAAATGAAACTAACATGCTATTACTCTTATATATAAAAAAGAGACTTTAATCACAATGACATATAGTCACAATTAGACAATGAGAAATCAAAACAACTACCAGCTTATAGTTTTTTAAAACATAACAAGGTCTTTGGTAGCTATGTTTACAAGGTGGGTACAATTGATAACCGGATCTTGGCTCCATCTCACTATGTAAGATTGAAATAACATTTTTTGCGTGACACAGGTATAACATAGCCCACTTGTTGATAGCCCACTTGCTGCAACCTTCAGGTATCGCAGGCTATTTGAATGTTTGATTCATAAATCGTTTCTCCATATTTAACATCTTCTAAATGTGCTTTAATCATGAGGTAGCCATTGGCGGGTACAACCGACACATTCTTTAGCTGAAGTTTGTCACCCGATGAAACATGATGTTTTAGACGAGTATCGTGATTCTATTTTTTTTTCTTCTAAAAACCGATAATCTTACTCTTTAAAACTAACGGTGCATCTTTGTTATCACCCAATAGTATTTGTGAATCTTGTACGACAACGAGGGTATGTTGAAAAATGCTTCACTGTAAGTAACTTCTATACACATCGATAAGAGTTACATTCACTGAAGCACTCAACATACCCTCATTACCGTACAAGAGTAATAAATACTATAAGGTGATAATACAATAATACAGATGCACAGTCAGTTTTAAATGCTAAGGTTCATTTATGTATAAATTTGGGAGAAAATTTGTAACCGGAGGATGATGGTTTTGGTGAATGGAGATGGGGTGGTGCGAATTCTTTAACTTAACCAAGTAAATGTACCTCGTAGTAGTAACTCGTAAATTTCTTGCAAAAATTTCAAAGGTAATTCACACACCGGATGTAGCACGAACGTTAAACAAGCCCTATCAATAACCTGGAAAAGAAAGTTAGATTATTAATACCATAATATACTTTAAATGATCATTTTAATAAAATTAGGAAAATTTGTAAAAACCAAACTTTTTGTCTGGTGTATGTTTGTCTTACCTCAGTAAATTGGATCATTTTAATACACATGCCTACGTATTAAGGTGCATGTAAGAAAACATACATGTTTTATATAAACATGCATGTTTTGTAATGCATAATTGGAGTTCTCGCAGTTCTCGCACTTAACAGGGTTCTAAAAATAAAACCATTTTGCATTGATCTATTGCACTTAACAGTTTTTTATATGAACATGTATGTTATGCATGTATGTGTATTAAGGTGTATGTAAGAAAACATACATGTTTTATATGAACATGCATGTTTTCTAATGCAAAATTGGAGTTCTCGTAGTTCCCGCACTTAACAGGTTCTGAAAATAAAGATACACTATATATATATATATATATATATATATATATATATATATATATATATATATATATATATATATATATAAAAGGGTAAACGGATGAATTTTCTACCTTCCTCATCTTCGAACCACATTTTCTTTTTATTTTCTCGCACCTAGTTAATAAAAGAGGTTATTTATTTATTTATTTATTTTATTTATTATTTTTTTAATAAACGGTTAAACGAATGTTGTTTTCCTTATTCAGGTTATTTGGGAAGGACAAACCTTATAAACGGATAAATAGATGAAGGTTTCTCTATTCAGATTATCCGAAACCGTTTCCAAAAAATATTTTTTTTATGAACATATAAATTTCTCAAACTTAATGTTTACTTGCATCTGGTTTCATCACTTCATTATTTCTATTTGTCAACTTTTTTACAAGGGTCAAGGTGTTTGAGCTCTACTTTCAATACCAATCAATCTTTGGTGTTCATGGTTTTAATATACTGGGTAATGTGTGTCGATCTAACCGTGATAGAGTTAACGACTAAAAGAAAGAGTATGAACACTCTAAAATACACCTAATTAGTCGAGTAAATTCGATCTTTTTGCTTCCTTTTAATTTTGTAGACAACAATGTGCTTGTTTTAATTAGATGTTTACAATGTGTGTTTTCCACTATATATTCTTCCTTATCATTTCACTCTATATATTCTTTTTTTCTCTCATAATAACAGCGTCTTTAAATTCAAGAAATAAATATAATTTGATGTTTCTTCTATTAAAATCAATATCTTATTCTTTCTTTTAAGACTTAATTTATAACAAAATTAAAAAAAAAAAAAAAAAAAGATAAAAAACATATTTTTAAGTAGTATGTAAACATAAATTATGCATGTTGAGATATACACATTAACGCACAATGCGGAAGCAAATTTTGTCCCTAATTTCGAGCGTAAAAATACAAAAGAGATTAACAAAACTTATATTTTTGGGCATTATTTGTTAATAACTAATTAGTGTGAGTATGAGAAATGATTTTGTGATAGATGAAAATTTTTTTCAATGTTGAGTCTAATATAAGTAACTTTATTAAATACAAATAAAGTTATTGTTTACTTGGGTAGTTGAGACTAAGGGGGTGTTTCTTTTTTTTGTTAATTAAGAGAATGTGTTGGGTCTATGTGGGCCCATGTCTTATTTTGCCTCTTGTTGGGGAGGGATTCATTTTTTATGCCTTGTGGATATATAGGATTATAAGGAAAATAATGGGACCCACTTCAAAAAGAAGAAATATTTAATCTTTAGTGGACCCAATTCTTTATGAGGAGGGAAAAAGAAACAACCCCTAATATCTAATATTGGCATGTCATGTATAAAGGTACGATGAAATTTAAAGCTTGAAAAATATATTTGTGTAAAAGAACTTGAGGGTGACAACACTCTAGTACTATATAGAAATTGATTGTCTGAAACCTATCGAGTACAATATTTACTTTTAACTTCTAACCACCATATTCAATGAAGGGGAAATCCTTGATGTACCCCGAAGGTACAATACTACCAACCCCTACCACCCCAAAATTTTTTTTTTCTTCATATGCTCCTGAGGCGGAGGTAGTCCAAAAATCTTAGGCGGATCTCATAAAATAGTGACATGTGTCCCTATATATGGCCCCACCAAGTACTAACACAATACTACTTTATACAGGTACTTTCTTGGGCGACTGAGCCCACATTTTTAGGGCGACTTAACTTTTTTGTCTTTTTGCAAAAAAATTAATAATAAAATTAAGTACATTTTTAGTCCTTGTTGTTTGGTTAGTATTTCATTTTTGGCACACTTTTTCTTTCACTTTTATAAATAAGAAACAATCACAAACAAAAACATATACATAAACATTCACTTCTATAAACAAACCAGATCTAATAACTCAACAACAACAACCACAGATCTGAGACTCCGCCGTCGACGGAGACGTAACCACCACCACCACTACGACTGGACTCCGTTCAATCCGGTGATCGTCCTACGCGCCGTCGCCGAGACGTTAGCGACTCTCACGCGCCAAAATCCAAGGCTCGAGAGCTCTTCAAGGTGCAACAACTGCGATAAAAAACATAGATCTGGTATTTGTGATGGTGATACGTTCGGTGGTGGCAGAGGTTGAGATGGTGATGGTGGCGGATGTGGTATGTGGATCCGTGCGGAGGCTCTGATTTGGTTGAGGTCGATGGTGGTGTTTGGATGGTGGTGTGGCGGAGGCTCGGATCTGGATTTTTTATGAAGATTTGTTTGTGTGATGAAGATCTGGGTTTTGGATGAAGATTGGTTTTTTTTTTTTTTTTTTTTTGTTATTGGATTACAACTTTGTATATAGCTTTCATGTGTGAAGAAGACAGATTGTGTTTACAGTTTCATGTTTTTTTTGTCAAGTAGATACATCTGATTCTTGATGTGATGATTTGAAATTTGAGTTAAACATTTTTGTAGTGGTTAAATCTTTTGTATTTGTGTTTGTGTATTTTAAGAAAATAAAATGTAGAAAGATTGTTACCAAAAATGAAATAAAGCAAACAACAAGGACTAAAAATGTAGTTAATAACTTTTTCGCAAAAAGACAAAAAAGTTAAGTCGCCCTAAAAATGTAGGCTCAGTCGCCCAAGAAAGTACCTGTATAAAGTAGTATTGTGTTAGTACTTGGTGGGGCCATATATAGGGACACATGTCACTATTTTATGAGATCCGCCTAA
This sequence comes from Artemisia annua, assembly GCA_014162995.1. NCBI lineage: Eukaryota > Viridiplantae > Streptophyta > Magnoliopsida > Asterales > Asteraceae > Artemisia > Artemisia annua. The sequence continues at coordinate 95,795 of LBNU01016994.1, read as the reverse complement.
GATTTTTGGACTACCTCCGCCTCTGGGGCATATGAAGAAAAAAAAAAAATTGGGGTGGTAGGGGTTGGTAGTATTGTACCTTTGGGGTACATCAAGGATTTTCCCTTCAATGAAAGCTATCGAGTACAATATTCACTTTTAACTTCTAACCACCATATTCAATGAAAGCTAATGCCAGTTACATATTTTTGATTTCAAAATTAAAAAAAATAATAATAAAATAAATAATGGTACTACTTGATATTACATTGTGTGTGCATGTAAATATAATAGCAATAAGGGTGTGAAATGAATATTTTAAAAAGAAAGAGGAACATAATAAAAAATATCACAAGTTGAATTTATACTTTATAAAGAAACTTTACATGCCGGAAAGAAGCTTTGTTGAGAACAAAAATACTAAGAAAATGAAAAAAATAAAATAAAAACTCATATTTACATAGAGAGAAAAAAAAAGTTAAAAAAAAATAATAAATAAATAATAATAATAAATACTCATATTTACAAGCAATAGTTAAGATAAAAACCATTATGAGAGACGAGTCATTCAGACCCGGGCGATGCCCCGGGCTGTATATGATGGTATTATATACTTAAATTGTTATTGTTCAGCACTAATTTTCGTCATTTTGATCATAGTTGGATTTTGTTGGTTAATAAGTTTCTAAGTTGTGTTTGTTTATTTTGTCATTTTTAATTGAGGTTGAGTGAAACACTCAAAATAGTATTTAATCTCTCATAGTCAACAATGCCCGTGCGATGCACATGGGTTGTATAGAAGTTTTCATAAATTTAAAATACGTGCAACACACATGGGCTGTATAGAAGTTTTCATAGCATAATATTCGGCATTTATTTTCGTCATTTTATATTTAAGTTGTCATGGTGTCACACATTTGCTAAGCTTTATACGTATTTAAAATGCTTTATTGAGTTGCACATGGCTGTATATAAGTTTTATATCGTAATCTTCAGAACTTATTTTCATCATTATATATCTAAGTTGTGATGGTATTACATTTCTAAGCATGACACACATTTAAAATATTTTATTGACATCAAAAGAGTATATGTGAAAAGATTTTTTTTTCAAGATGTTACATTGAAAAGAGTCTCTTCACATGTAATTTTTTAATATGTATAAGTTACATAAATTATTTTAAATATGAAGCGATGACATTAATGTTGGAGACCTTTTATATTCATCCCCGTGCGATGCACATAGGTTTGAACTGCCTCAGGACCCATGCGATGCACACAGGTTGGATCTAATTGTTTTTTTCGTAACGTTCGGGACTAATTTTTGGTTCATGTTTGAAACTCTCATTTTTTTTTTGTGAAAGACGGACTTCGTTGTTCAAATAAATTATATTATTAAAAGCGAACTATAAAACAAATTTCCTTTTCAACAAAACTTTAAAAACATAAAACATTAAAGTAATTAGTATATTCAAGAGTATAAATTATAATTCGTATAGTAAAATATTGCATGTTTAATTTGTCACGTACTATTAATATGAATGTTAAGTATTCATTTATATTGATACCGGTGGCCGTGGCGTTGTTCTTGTTGTTGTTCTTCTTGTTGTTGTCTTTGTCGTTGTTGTTCATTAGCATTTTGCATGTTTTTGTTCTTGATACGATTTTCGTGACTTCTCGATCTCTTTCTTTAATGTGAAGAGGTTTTTCGCAAAATGTTATATTTAAATGAGGCTTTTCATATGTAATCTTTTAATATGAGTAAGTTACATAAATTATTTTTTAATTAATGCAATATTACAACATTTTTCCATAAACTATAATATCGAATTTGGAGCATTCATTAGTAACTCATTCTAACTATTTACAATATGACGACATGAATCACATGATCTCAAACTCAAATGAATAATGCTTACCTCGTGATAGGTGTAGGATAACATTTGAAATACAATTTTCTTCTCCTTTATATACTTTTTCGATTTAGAAGATTCTCATTGTTTTGATGATAGTGTGAAGATATTTTTATTATATTTTTATTATATACTACCATTTTCAATATGTAACATCGACATATTTTTACAGTAATCATATCAAATATCAAAGTCACGTAATATTCCAAGACGTTTAATTAAGAAAGTGACATTAACACAACGCAAGACAAAAAACTACATTAAGAGCAAAAATATTAAAATGCACCAACAAAATTAATAATTATTGACTAAAAATTGAATGCTCGTCACATTATTTTCAATAAACTTACTTGCTAACGAATCAATAGTATTAGCCCGTTTATCGGTATTACATGAAGTAAAATATTGCATGTTTAATTTGTAACGTACTAAATATGAATGCTAAGTATTCATCCTACCGGTGGTCGTGGCGTTGTTCTTGTTGTTCTTGTTGTTGTTGTCTTTGTCGTTGTTTTTCATTGGCCTTTTGCATGTTTTGTTCTTGATACAATTTTTGTGACTTCTCGATCCCTTTCTTTAATGCTTCTTGACGCACTACAAAAAACAATTAGATATAGTTGATCGTTAGTAACTTAAATACAGTTAATCAATATATTGCATTTTCGATAAAAGTAAAAATGTTCGTGCATGTTCCACTTACTTGATAAGACAACAATGTGTAGGATCTCTTGAACCATTAGAAAAAATGATGTTACTACCAAACCTCTTAAGCACCATCTTTATGTCCTACATTGTTACACACACAAAACACACATGAAATTTACATAAAATAATATAAATCAATGGCCAAAATGCTTTTTACTACCCTGAATTTGATCAAGTGGAACTTCTACTACCTTAAAGTATTATTGGTACCTTATAGTACCTTATATTTGGTTATTTGGTTCATATACTACCCTAGCACTAATTAATATAGTCACATAACTTTCACATGTCATACTACCGTTAGTTTTTTATGCGTGCGGGACTGCAACACGCACTACGTTTTACCTCTCGAGGGATCTCGAGAAGCTTGCAATCCCCACCAGGCAGTGTACCTGACCGATGTAGTATAGTGTAGTGGCAAGTACCGGGGGATTGATCGTTCTCTCGCAGGGAATAGTGTTCGTTAGGCTAAAGGCTACTCTAATCTAGGTCTAAGGGTGGAGGAAGATTCTTTTTGTATTTTTTTTATGTTTTATGAAAGCAGTAAATCTCTGGTTTTGGAGGATAGGGCGGAATTAGTTGCTAGTCAACTAACCCAAGTTATCTACTTCTAAGCTACTTATATTTTTGTATTTTTGGTACTATAAGGTAATTAGTATGTTGAGTTTGCGTGGATGACGGGTGTATTCCTAACAAGTCGTAGGGAGTGCGTTCAATTCCCTAACTCTATAAGTTCCTACCTCACTCTATGACGATACGTCAAGCATCCTATCATGAGCTCACCGATAACAACCTATGCATGAAATACTACCTTAAAATCGATAACGCACATACGATTCACGTTTCTAAAGACGTTCAAGCTTGTTACCGTATAGGTCACGACAAATGGTTATCAGTCCACCATGTCTCATCCACAAAAGGTCTGGCTAATCCGGAAGCAAACGGCTCCCGGTAAAGATATATCAAATCCGTTGATGGCTTGCAATTTGCCAAAAATTGCATGGTAATCAGCTCACCATATCCTAATCAGTAAAGAGTTGGCTAGTCCAGAAGCAAACGGTTTCTGGTAAAGACAAATCAAATCCGTTTACAGGTGGTGGTTTGCTCAAAATCACATGGTTATCAGTGTACCATGGTTCTCACTTGAACTGAAACATTTGGCTACTGCAAAAGTAATGGCTTTTGGTAAAGAGACATCAAATCCATTAAGTTTTCCTTAAAGATTGCTAGGGACTAGCAATATCTTAGTGTGGGGGATTGATGAGTGTGTAAATACTCATCATTTTTACCTAATCTGAACTGCCAAAAACATCCAAAAACACCCAATAATGCATCAAAATAGTGAAAATATTCCAAAAGTGTGTTTTATATGTTGTAAATGCAAAATGTTTGAAAACAAATGAAAAACGAACAAAGTTTGCACAATTGGCAGTTTCAGTCCCTCAACTTTCACAATTTGTCAAATCTAGTCCCTAAGCAATAATTTTGAAAGAAAAGTCAACCAAAGTCCTTTAGAAATCACAAGTTGTCATAATTAGTCCTTTGATGAAAAGTTTCAAAAGTTTACAAG
>LBNU01016994.1:40996-56829 GCA_014162995.1 Artemisia annua | reverse complement strand
AAAGGCTCGAACAAGGATCCCGAAGATACTAAGTACACATACCCGTAAAATTTCACTTTAATCTCAAATAAAAAATACCAAGTAAACTCTTGTGATCACTTAACATTCCATTTCCAAATTCTTAGCCGACATTTTTCTTTACATTCTTGTGGTTGATTTATAGAGTGCACATTAGAAGGAATAACAATCCGTGAAGAAGGGGATTCTTCAGAATCCGGTTTTGGGAAAGGAATACCAGAAGACGGATCATTATTCATGTGCTGCTTCATTATCATGATAGTCATTATCAACACCTTGAAGAATAACTGGAGATTGGGTTACGTGAGTATTCTGAGAAATACTTCAAACTAGTGTATCTTGCTCAATGGAGATGGAAGAGGATGACCCAAGAGCCAACAGAAACCGAAGAAGGAGCTTCAGAAACTAGATGTTCAACATTCGTTAAAGCTTGGAAGTATTCATCAAACATAAAACCCAGTCATTCTTAGGAAATGGAGCATTTGGTGTTGGTGGAGAGTTGTATGACCATTCTTTAAACATTAATCACCATGTGGTCTATTCGAGCAAGGATAAGTAGATCCACTTGAAGATTGTACGAACATGGAAGAGACGGAACCATGTCGTAGAGAATGATCAAAACCAAGAAGATTTCTCTTCTTCCGAAGATAAGGCGCACTGAATCGTACACCTTTCTTTTTATTGAAGAACGGGGTCTGAAGTGATGTATTCAGACGTCATAGTCATTGAAGAGCGAGGCCTGAACTGATGTATTCAGACGTCATAGAGCACATGCATCAACATCGACATTCCAAAACTCTTGAAGCTGGAGAAATGATTGCTTTAGGCCTTCAGACTTTGAGTTTTGTCATATAGTGAATGATTAATGTACCTGCAACTGAGTAAGGACTACCTGCACTAACATCACAAACTTGATCGCATATATATGGGTTAGTAACAACAGTATCCAAACCCTTAGGGGTTTCACGGTCAACCATGGTATTTCCATAAGTGAGCAACTTTCCGGTAGGTAACCACTTAAGTCCGACGTTCTTAAAAATTCTACCAGTTGGCATCCACTTTTGGCAAGATCTAGGATTGCTAAGTGTCTTATGCATAGTGATAGACTTAACGTTATTCCTAGATTTAACCGGTTGAGCCTTAGCAGTGTACCTCAATAACCTAGGAGGCATCATACAAGGTTGTGAACCTAAGATTCCATCCTTATGAAGCAGTGCCCTTTTTCTAGCTTGTTCTAGATTATAGTTCTTGTCCAAGTCATTTATATTATAAGAATTTTGAATCTTAATGCTCGGTTTTGAAACTGTTTCCGAACTAATCCTAGAGGAGCTGACAGCAGGAGTGACTACTTGTTGAGGCTTAGCAGAACCAGAGGTAATGATCTTAGGTAAATAATGTGGAGTGACTGGTTTTGACAAAACTGGTTCCGCATCAACTTGGGAGGCAAACCGTGTTTTTGAAAATATTGGTCGTTCAGATCTAAAAGCAGTCGGTTGCCTAACAACGGATTGGTTTCTATACGATTGAGAAACTGGTTTCCCCAAGATTGATGGTTTTGCAAACTTAGTATTCACACTATTCCCTGTTGCTTTTCTTAGCTCATTTTTTACTGCAATTGTGAAACCCTTTTCCAGAAGTTGAGCTTTGAAATCATCATTTTTGGCAGTTAAAGATGTTATCTGTTCTAAAGTCTTAGTTTTAGTATCTTTGATAGACTCACACAATACATTACACTGATGTTTCAAAGTCTCATTATTAGCAAGTAAGTTAGCCACATTATGTTCCCATTCAATAACAGCGCAGTCATGTTTAGCTTTAACTTCATTACACATATCACACAATTCAGTAATACGGTTTTTTAGGTTTTTGATTGTCAAGTTCTTTGTTTCTAGCTGAGCTTTCAAATCATTAATCATAAAGAATTCACAGAAATCAGGAAGTTCTGGATTTTTACATGGTTGATTAGTCTGAAAACTTTCTTCCTTTTGTTGCATTGCTATTTCAAGTGAAATACAATGTTTTTCAAGTTGCAAAAATCTCTTTGAAAGTTCATTAAAAGTTTCTTTATCAACCATATCATTTGATTTAAAAGCATCAGCCGTCAACACAGAACTTAACAATTTATCACTTTCAACATCCTGATCACTTTCTCCCCCTTTATGACTCATATTTGTTGAATTAGACATGGTATTGCTATCAGTCTTTTCCAACAAATTTGTGTCATAAGTGAGTTTGATTTGATCAGTATGCTCCCGTTCATTAGAGAGCACATTATGTTGAACAGTTAAGGGTACCTCAGCACATGACATTTGTTCATTAGTCGGTCTAAAATCAGAATCCATGCCATGGGTGACTGAAGTCACTGAACTGCTGGTAGTGTCAAGCTTATCAGTTTCTGATCCTTTGCACATCGTGACAACTGACCCAACTTCCGAAGCATTACCCAAGTCATTAATGCCATCACATGATTGCACCAAAGTTGCATTCACTTTGTCTTCATTCAAATGCCTGAGCTGTGCTCTTTCCTTAATGAACATCTGAACATCACCCATGAGTTGGATGAGTGTGTTTCTGAACGTGTCAACCTCAATTCCTGTGTGTTTAGCAAAACAGCTTTTAGTCATCTCACTGTAATAGTCATACTGCAGAGTGAATTTTGAATCAAAGAATACTTGGAGTTGTTTGTGAAGTACACTAAGAGCAGCCATGGATCCAGTTTTGGAAGATATTCCTTGGTCAAGTTGTTGTTGCAATTGATCTAAGTTAAGAATCATTGTGTCTGTGAAGATCTGAACATCTTGACCAAAGAGTGTTGCAAACGCACGTTCGTATCCCATTATGAATTTAGTTCCCTTAACAAGTACTGAGAGGTGTGAGTGAAGTTGTCGAAAACATTCTATGCAGCTTTCATTACCAACGTGATGCACTTGTTGTGGCTGTTGCACTTCATTCTCTTGTGAATTTGAGCACAAAGAATCCCCATTGGCACACACATAATCAAACACGTTTATCTGTTTTACATTTTTGGGAATCTTATGTTTAATCATCTCGTACAATCTGAGTATCTCAGATTTGGCAGAGTCTGAAGTAGAGGACATGATGTGATTGTGCATGGGATTTTACAATTCTATGATTTAAACCGAGAAATAGATTCTTTCGCGGGATTTTACAAAATCAAGAAAAACCATGAAACACTGAAGAGTTGGATTGGTTTGGTTGAAATGAGATTGAGTGGTGAAGTATACAAGTCACAGTGAGTTTCAGACAACTTTCGCGTTTCGAGATTCAACTAAGTCCCTAAAATTAAATAACCCCAGAAATGTCTTTACCCAAACAGTAATCACACTCGAGGCTCATTCAATCATCGTGGTCTTGAATTAACCCGAATAATAGGACAAAGATCCCACATACAATCAATTATAACCCTAAAGGAAGCCCGAAGATGCGTGATAATTTGAGGTTAAAATAATTTTCGTTCCTTGTATAATCCAAAACCCCGCGAGTCCAACTTAATCAGTGGCACAATGAGAAGAAACCTAGTGGAAGCCCAACACTCACTATCCTGTAGCCCAAGAAATATGAATTCGAGTCCAAGGTTATAGTTATATTAAGGCCCAACAGAAATCTGGTAAATCCACTTTAGATAGCCCTAATGTTACGCTATATATAAACACACTAATCACTCTTAGCTAACCCTAATCTCAAAAACTATACGCAGCCACCAATAACTTCTCTTCCACCCAAACACGACCAAACGTTCTGCCATACACGAATCATCCCTCGAGACTTCTCAATCCGAGCAAGATTAAACACGGTAGGTTTTAATATGTTTGTTTTATTTTGTTTTTGTTCAAACCGAATGGAAAGATGACATAAACACGAGTTGTTTTTGTTATTACTTACTATATTCGGAAATAACCAAGAAGTGTATGCTTAGAAAGAAAAGAAACACGATTTGTGATGAGGTATCTCTTAAGGTTCTGATGTTTCAAATGAGCGTTTAAGACTCAAAGAGATTAACTGAGATCGTTGACAACTTTGTCTTGTTATAACTTAGTCTTGTTTTTGTACATTTCCTTTTTGTTTCAGTTGTAATTGAATGAGAGTAAAGATGAAACACAGATTGTTTATCGAACTTTGCTTTGAATGTTTAAAAACACTTTGCTACGAAACTATGATCTATGATGTTATATCTCTTTGGCAATGTTCTTTTGAGCGATCTTTTGTTAGCAAAAGAAGAGATGACTGAGATCTAGAGTTCGTGTTTAGATGATGAGGCTTATCTTGAAAAGATGATTAGACTGAGGTCTTAATAGTGTAAAAACTTTAACAGTTTCCTGTCGTATAACTCGAATAAACCACAAAAAATTAGAAGAAACCGCTGATAAAAATGTAACCGCTACACTTAAAGATCTAACCGCTATCTTGATGAAATTTGTGCAGCGTTTTGTTTAGGCAAAGAACGTAATAAAAGGTAACCGCTGCTAACAAGCTAGCCGCTACTAAAAGAGAAAACCGCTATTAGAGAAACACGCCACACTAGTTAACCGCTGCTAAAGAATTAACCGCTGGTCCATGAAGACCAAACCGACACTTACTTTTGTACTGTTTTTAACCCTTTATATGGACCACATAAACAAACCGCTACCAAGAACCAGATTAAACCGCTGTCAAGATATGAAAAAAATATTGCCAGAAATAGTGACCAAGAGCTAAACTTTATGCAACATGACTAAAATGGGACCACATAACACAAACCAAACTGTATTTGTCCTATTGCTGAAAAAACATAACCGCTGCCAAGAAGTTTAGATAGGAGACTTACGGATTAAAAAAATTTATCAACTAATCTTATGAAATGGATAAACTAGTAACCACTATAAGCTATACCCACGATTCTAAACCCAAAAGTACAACCCTTTAACAAATCCAATCACGAAATAAGGTCACATAAATAAATACCAAGAGAGAACAATTCGACCAAAAATAAGCAAGAAGAACCAACTAACAATCCGAAAATAAACAATCCCAAGATGTAACCTTGGCTCTTGATACCAATTGTAAAATACTCTAATTCATAACATAGTTGGTTCTTGAGTTAAAAGGATCAAATGATGAAGAAAGAAAGAAAGAATGAAAGAAAGAAGATGAGAGTTTTAGAGAGAGAAGGAGAGGGAGAGTGGAACCTAGAGAGAGAAAGTGAAACCAAAAAAAAGAAAAATAGATTGAGGAGGTTCACCCTCTCCAAGGATGGAGAGGGTATATATGTACATGAGTTTTGCCACTTGGGCGTGCCACTTGGGCTGCGGATCAGGTATACAGTGGGTAAAGACCCATCCTTCTTCCGCGAGCTAATCTACTTCTAAACTACGTTTTACTAACTAACATAACTACTACGAGCTAAACAATGCTTAATCATATCTGGGGGTGACCGAATCTTTCTCATACAAAAATCGTATTCCTAACAGAGTTCGTGATGGGTTGGCAGAAAGGTTGGATGATGAGAAGAAGAGGTTAAAAGAGGGTCGAGAAACGAGGTGGAAAGCTAATGGACGAAGAATGATTCGCAACTTTGTCCATACCATTGAAGAGAGGTTGTACCGTCGTCAACAGATCAGAAGGTTGGAAAGCTACATTGGTGTTCGTCCTTCATTTCCGGTCTTGACATTTAGACGACCGGATCCACGTTCATAGACTTTGATGCATAGCCGAATGATGAACTTCAGCTCCCATTCTTCCGGTACCAAAATTTAAATATTTTCATTTATTTGAATTGATTTGTAATTACTACGGCTTGTGCACACATAACAGTGTACAACCCGCACTTTGTACTTAAAGGACCCTGTGGCACGCATCAGTGCTACAATCCTCATATAAGGAGCGAAAGCTTCTTACTTTTGAGTAGAATTAATCAAACTTTTCATGATTTCTACAATTCTACTCAAAAGACAAGTATTACACCTCAATAAGTAATCACTTGTTGAGGGGGAGTACTTGATTTCAAACATCGTTCTAAAATCATAAAGTCTTGATTGATTTCTCCTCATAAGACTCAAAAAGGCATATTTTAATCAAAACGTTTACAAAAACAACATTTGATATGCTATTTTTGAGGGGGAGAAGAAGAAAAGTGATTAAAAATATGATGTGAAAAGTCTTATCTTGTGCGAGCTCGACTCAGAATTGACCCACGAATTGACGAAACCACAAATGCTAGTATTCGAAAGGATTTATCCGAGTAGAAAGTACCGTTTCGAGAAACTCTTTCTAGACGTTTACTTTGACGGGTCTAACTTCCTTTTAGGAATGTTAACAACTTCAAGTTAGTTATTAGCAACGTAAACGTGTCCCTCGGGTACATGTCTATTAAGAGTGGATCAATTCATAAGTGCCAACTCTTCCCGCATATGCAAATTTCTGAAAACATTCATAAGCATATGTGGAGAGGGAGTCTTTCATAAGAAATCCAAAACCTCAAAGTGTTAACAAAAAGTTTTCTACTCATAAACACTTTGAGAGATTTTCAATGATTTGGTTCAAAGGCATCAATAGGATAGTCATGGAGTTACAAGGTGACTAAGGATAGGAATTACTGTCCTATGATCCGCCAGAACCGGAGGGATCTACCCAAGGACATCACCAATAGTTAGAAATTAGAAGTCCTTAGGTATGATATAACAAAAGGAGAAAAGAATGAAAGGAGAAAGAAGGGGTTGAAAAATTAAAAAGAAATGAAAGAAAAGGGTGAAAAGAAATAGCCCTCCATTTTATCAACCTTAGGTCAGACACCGGGTTCAATTCATATGCTACTGGTCGTTGCTAAGGCGACACCGGTATTGAAGATAAAGACGTCATGGACCCAGTGACGCAATGCACCTAAACCTTCTTAGCCACTCAGGCATCTCTCAAAAGATGTTTGTTTCATTCTCACGGGGAACCAGTGTAATCTATCGATCGTCTATTAGAGATGGGTTATATTGAAACAGGAGGCCCTCTGCTCCATGCTTCCGCATAGGAAACCAAATGTGCACTTATCGAGTCTAGAGCCACGAGATAACATAAAAGATCTCTTAGGAACACGTAATACTTCTACACTAAGTGTCTTGCATCATTGGTCACTAAGTGTAAATTATCGAGTCCTTCGCAGATCTTAGCAATCTGCCTTGAACGTTTATGAGGGATTTACTTATGTATTTCTCGAATGATTGAACGGAAATCCTGCCAGGGTCAACATTAAACAGCCCTGACAGCAGGTCACTTCGGTGATTCCTTGTGGATTACGCTTAGTGTGTTCGATGGTTTCAAACGGTCTACAGTCGTGGGGTGATCTCCAGCGACTCACCTAATCGTGGGTGTACGTATGCATGTCTGTGTAAGCCCTCTAGGGGGTATCCGATTAGGAACGGCCTTGGTAAGGATTAGAAGGAGTCTTCACACTATGCTGTTGAAAAATTCTAATTCTGAACCTGTAAGTACCGGATGTATTATTGCTAACTGTTTCAATGCAGGTACAACCACCATCCTGAACACCAGCTTCCACATGCTCATACTTGCATCTCAACAAATATGACAGCTCTCATGAAAGATCGAAACAACATTTAAGTCAAAGATAGATTCCATGCCAAAAGAATCTACAAAGTGATAAGACAACGATCTAAAGCAAAGCAACGTTCAAAGAAGGATTCTACGTCAACACTAAGAATCTTCATCAATGAAAAGAGAGCTACAAATGAATGAAACGTCAAAGATGTATGAGCATGTCGGAAAGATGCAGATCCACTGGAGTCTAAGAAAGTGACGAATGGCAGATTACGACATCAATTGATCACTATCACATCATCAAAAATAAAGAACAAAGAGCGATGAATCATTTCTACTTATTATCTTTTGAAGACGTCTGAAGCTATAAAAGTCAACAACTAAAGTCGGAAGACAAAGACGTCAAGCAACCTCAAATGACCGTGACGAACATCACTCCTTCATAACCGATCCTTAGGGGGAGATTGTTAGGATCTAAGTTTATCAACGTTTATCAAGTCTCGGTTATTTCAGAACATGTAATAGGTTGCTAGTTTACTTATGTTATTCATGTAATCATTTAGAGTCCAAAATACGTCCAATGGGCCTAAAGCCCACGAATTAAGAAAGATAGGGAGGAGAGGAGTGTTGCCCTACTCCTCACCTATAAATAGGACTCATATGTTATCATGTAACTTGTTGGTTATTTCAATATCATAAAGAAATTCTTGCACTTTTATTCTTCTCATTTGATCTAATCAACCAAACTCTATTTCTCATCTTATTTCTATCAAATCAATACTTGTGTTTACAATATGGTGACCTAACATCATCATAGGCTTGCATTTGTGATTGATTGCTTGTAATCTGAGTTTGCTTGTTAGATCTGAGCATCATTGAGTGTACTTAGGTGTTTTACATGATTCCTGAACATTTGGCTCATTCTGGACCATTACTGCTTATTCTAGTGCTTTTTACCAAACTGCTTATTGTTTCATTCAAGTGTTCCTGTGTGATTCTTGGTCTTATTTGAGTTTGTAGATGCTTATTTGAGTTCTTTGCACCTCCTGTAGAGTTTTAGAACTGTTTGGTGATAAGTGCTTATTAATAAGCACTTATTCCAAACTGCTAATTGCCCAAAAAGCACTTTTCAGCTTATTTTTCTACTATTTATATTTTTCATAGATTTCAGATAATATTTTAGAATTTTCCTAAAAATTTCATAATTTTCTGAATTCATTTGCTATTTTTCTCATTTAAAATTAGTTTTTAATCAGTTTTAATACTTTTTAAATAAATAAAAATCAATAAAAATTCAGAAAAAGCTTTAAAAAATCCAAAAATAGTTTAGAAAATTATTTTTATTCATTTTATATTTTTTAGAATTAATTTGTATTTTTCACAATTACTTTTGCATTTTCTTTTATTTTAAATCACTTTTAATAAATCAAAAATAGTTTTTAATTCATAATAAATACATAAAAAGTCAAAAAAATATATTTCTTTTTTCCGTAATTTTCTTTTATCGTTTAGAATGTAGGAAAATCATTTTAATGCCCGTAGGTTTAGAATTGCCTTAAATTCACTTTTAATTTTGCGTACGTACGATATTTTTTAAATATTTCTCGCGTTTTTAGAATAGATTGCGTTTTAGGTTTAGATGGCTTTGCGTTATCGTTTTGAATGCTTTATTTGCTTCCCGTAGTTATAATTTCCCATCAAATATCACTTATTTTCACTATTCACTTCACGAATCACGAACCGAAATCACGATTCCATTCAATCCTTCATTGGGACCACGACCCGAGGAAATACTTTCACGAGTATTTCTTTGGAAAAATCACTACACTATAATCGACACATCAGGAATTCAGGATCCTAATGTGATGGTGTAATGATAGGGTTTAGTAGCCATTACGACAAAATAATTGAATTCACAATTTTTCTTTAATTTATAATTGTAGATGCATGAGATAACAACATTGTTTTCTTCTTAAATTATATGCTTGATCAAATTATTTTTCTTGATTAGTAACTTTTCAAGAAAATTTTATTTAGGGCAACCCGAGTAACCCGAGTATTAAATAGGATTGGGTATCGGGTTGAAAATATTTAGCTAACTCGGGTTCGAGTCCCGTTTGACCCGATCTTTTTTAATCTTCATAAATATATTTTTTATGACTCGTCTATCTAAATTAAAACAAATAGGCAATTCTATGACCATTTTACTCATATTCGGGTTGACCCGGACCTGAATGGAACCGAACCGAGTGAACCTGACATGAATTGACTCGAACCCGACTAACTCGAGTTCAAACTGAGTCGGGTTTGGGTATGTTATTTTCACCATCGATCCGACCCGAATTGACCCGAACCCGACTAACCAGACCCTATTAACACCCTAGTTGTGTCTGTTTAGTACTACTGTCTTGGTTATAGTTTTCATTGTGATCAGTTTCCATTTGCTATTTTATGTACCTGGATTATAAAAGTATCTTCTTTTATTCTTATTACGATTAAGGAGTGTTTTGTTACGCACCAAAACCCGATGATGTACTTATATATTATAAGTGCCATATTATTAGTTTGGTTATCTTAAATAAGTATTATAGCATTATTTTTATTGGCCGGTCATTTAAAAATAAGAAAAAAAAACAAGTTATAAGTTACTGTAATAGTGTGTTTAAGTGTTGAAAGTAATAAGTTACTGTAATAGTGTGTTTAAGTGTTGAAAGTTATATTTGGCCAAAACCTTAAGAGTGAAAATTGAGGGATCATTTCTGCCACAATACCAAACTAGTACTAGATATTTAGTTATCATATCCCCATTTGACTTTCCTAAAGAAGTCTAGAAGTGTGTGTATGTGTTTGGTACGGGTTATCAAAGAAAAGGGAAAACTCAAGGATTGTGCTATTGATAGATTAATCAAGAAAAAGTGTGTATTTCAAGAAGTTAAACCCTTTGCTATAATCCCTATAAGTAAGTGTTGCTTAATTCACTATTAAGTTTCAATTTTAAGTTAGGGTTAATGAAGGTGGAATTTAGGGTAAAATGGGGTTTGAGGTAAATTGATGAAAAAAATAAAGTTAGGGGATTAAGCCCCTTAAATGGGTTATGAATAAATAGTTGATTTGGGGTTTAAGTATGATCAAGGTGACTGATCCTATGCAGGTGATAAAGGGTATTTGACATATAGAATGGGTAGGATAATACAGCTTGTTATGTAATAATAAGTAGTGCTAAATGTTTAGTGATTTTTTGTAGATGAATCAAGTATTCAATAATTGGCCTTGTGAGGTAGTTTAGCCACACATTTGAGGTAAGTAAATCGGTCTTAACATTGTTTATAATATTTTATCATGATGTGAATTAGGGTAGTTAAATGTGTTAAGTGTGTAGGAGAGCTTGTATTATCTAGCTTGGATACATTGACAGGGTGTGCTTAGCCTTGTTAGTTAAAACAAGCTAATTTAGGACTATAGCCTTGTCAATTAAAACAAGCTATGGTGTAATGTAAGCCAACTTATTGTTGGCAAGTGCAAGTAGTAAAGTTTCCTATACATAAGAAATTTAGTTAGTTAGCTAAAACTAACTAAAGGTATGTTATGATCCAGGGTGTTTAGAATTACACATTATTAGCATAGTTATGCCTATTTACTTACTAAGCGTAATGCTTACGTGTTTAGTTAATTATGTTTTGTAGGTTCAACTGGAAGTAACAAAGGCAAGGAAAAGCATAGGGAAGGAGGCTTACGATGTAGAAGACTACTTTCCATTTTGCATCCAGTATGCAAGTAGTAAATCTTAGCCATGCTTGAACAAGTTTTGAACCGCCAATGGTAGTAAAAAGGATTGTAAATGATGTATTCAATTGTTTAAGTCCATGTCTTTGTTAAGAAGTAAACACAAATGTATAAAGTTTATGTGTTTTTGCATGATGCGTGGATTGCGGTCTACGCAAAATGTTTTACCTCTCAAGGGATCTTAAGAAGCTTGCAATCCCCACCAAGCAGTGTACCTGACCGATGTAGTATAGTGAAGTGGCAAGTACCGGGGGATTGATCGTTCTCCACAGGGAATAGTGTTCGTTAGGATTGAAAGTAGTCTAATTAGGCCTAGAGGTGAGGGATGATTCTTTTTGTATTTTTATTAAATTACCTTACGTTCATTTTTAGAGTCAAAAACTTCCTCACCCGCCTTAATCAACGATCAGTTGATTGGGTTCATTTGATGTTTACGTTTATTTTATTTTATTCTTCTTTTATTTTACCAACACTTTGAATATTTCTCTTTTCGCACAAATAAATCTGAAGTAATGAGGGATCAATAGAAAATAACTAACTATTCGAATAACATCAACGCACCCACTGCCCAACAATTCCTTAATACCATTCGTAGGGCCGTGCACGATCTTCCCTAACTCTATAAGCTTCTACCTCTTCCTATGGCGACATGTTTAGTATCCTAACCATGGCCTCCTTAGTAGTCACTTATGCATTAAATACAACCATAATAATCGTAGTGTCATCCGATTCATGTTTCTTAAGACATCAAGCATGTTACCAAAGGAATTTAGCCAGTTTTCTTAAGCCTAACATCGATAAACATTCACCCAACAACAACTAACAATAAACAATCAATCAATAATCAATAACTAGGTTTCATTACATCTAAGCAAACACAAACAAACCTAGCCTAGCATGTTAAATAAAAGACAAGCATAAGATAAAATCAAACAACACATAGACATATTGAATGATTACTTATCTTCAATAAAACATGGAAGATTTAAGGGTTTGAAACCCTTAAAAAGTGCAGGAAGTTCGTACTAGGGTTACACCAAAACTCTCTCCAAAGTTACACACTTTTAATGAAAGAAAATCCTAAAATATATATAGAATTTACACTCTGACGGCGTCAGCTTTTACACTCTGACGCCGTCAACCCGCCGCGTTTAGGGTTTTCGGATAACCTAGATCCACTTCTGATGCCGTCACCTTGTAATTCCTTCTGGGCCGTCTCTCTTTAGTATAACACCTGACGGCCTAGACTTCTTAACACCTGACACCGTCAGGTGTTAAATCTTGAATTCTTCACTTGGGCGTCTGGTAAAGTCTGAATCCCACTCCTTTGTCTTCAAGTGACGGCGTCAACTTGTAGCTCCTGACGCCGTCAGGTAGGATTTCCAGCATGCTTTTGAGACTTTGTCGTTTTCTTCACTTTTATGCTCCAAAAACGTTCAAAATGCAATGTTTTCCAGAATTCCTCCCAAAAGTACCTAAAATGACAAAAGGAACGATTTAAGGTAATATTTGATCATAAAATCACGATTTAGGGCTTAAATAACCCCCTAAAAGCGTAACACTTTTCGCCTCATCAAATACCCTTACACTTGAGATTTGCTTGTCCTCAAGCAAATGCGCTTTTATTCCAATCAAAATATGAGTTACGGGTCATTTAACACTAATATAAAAGTAATTACAACAAATAGTCATTCCACCCTAGTCATAATAAGCACGGAAATCATACACTAGCACCTCACAAATAGTGTTTGGATACTCTCATCTCTCAGGTGTTATAAACCTATATAACTAAATGGAAATGGAAAAATATCACTCACTACCTGTCATAGCAAATAGATTACCATAGGCTTGGGAAAGGATCAAAAACCTCCTCCACTAGGCGTAAGCACCTAAGATAAACTATCAAAGAGGGCTTTTCAAGGGTTGTAATGCTAGGTGTAGGGATATGATAAACACGGTTTGTTGGAATAAAGGATATTTTTACTGGTGGCGAGTTAATTATCTTGATCAAATACATGTACAATGCGGCGTTGCTAAGCCAAGACTCGACTCAACTTCAGCAAATTAGAAAATAACAAAAACATAAATAAACATAAAAGGAAACGGGATGGTAGTCCATATGTTTTCTCTCTTTCTTTTTCCAATTTTTTTTCTTGTTTTTTCAATTTTTTTCATACACTTTTACCCTACCATCCAAAATAATACATCATAGGGGCCTCGGTTATCCCCTTACACTTGAACTTTTACATACTTTACAAATAACTATTCTAATTACTCGAATTAAGATAATCGAAACACTTGGAGTACTTTAAAATATTAGCGCACATATGGGGATAATAATTGACTTCTTCCCCATTACTCCATTACAGTAGTACTTTACCCATGAGTCCCAATCGTCCCAAAACAATATGTACAAGATATGACTCAATTTAGCAATCATGTAATCAATTAGACAATTAACTAAGGGTTTAAACAAATGTTGTCACAATAATGCACTAAAGATAAGTGCATACAAGGTAGGTTAAGGCGATTTGGGTGTACATTTGGGGGTGGATTGTAAACAAATTCTTCCTTTAAGTAAAATGCTTAAAGTTAGAAACGAAAAAGATAGGCTCGGAGGGGTGTACTAGGGGTATCGTGTACTAAAAATGAGTACATCACAAAGGTGTGGGAGAATTACTTGACCAATGAAGTCAATGTAATTATAATAAAACAGGTGTAAAACAAGGGGTTATCCTAATGCCTCTTATCATGTAGTAAATCTAACCACACGAATGTAGTCTCACTTGCGGACTTGGGATGGTCACTAACGCAAATTCTAGAATCTAAATACTACCGATACACACACAAGCATAATTGCTTTTCCTATCAAATCTAGGGGCGAACCTCACATATTTGGGGTAGAAATTTTTTTGAGTGGTACGGTTTTTTTGTGCTAGTCATATGACTCCTATCTATGAGACGCTTATTAAGACTAAAGTTTCACTCCTATATGTTGTAAAAAAATTTAAATTTGGTGCTAAAATTGCCCTAACAAATATTTCTCTCAGTTTTATTACACATCTACCATTAAGCAAACAAAAATCAAGTGCAATTGTAATCTCTAAGGTGTCTTCATTTACCCTCCTTACACTTAAGCTGAACATTGTCCCCAATGTTCAATAAAAAGAAGTAAAAGTAGAGAAAATGAAAGAGTGAAACAAATACTCCCCTGACTCGTTTGGTGTAGATGGAGCGGTAACATGGCTAAATCCTCCTCCAAGATGATGTAGAAGCTTCAAGATTAAAGCAGCGCTAAAAGCTTGATTCCATGTACATCTCCTTGTCCAATAGAACCTGTTAAACCTGAGAAAACAATCTAGGCAAACCTCGCGTAAAATCGGCGGTAAAATCTATAAAAGGATATAATGCTTGTGGAATGAATGTTTGCAGATTCCTGGAGTTAAAGATTTAGCAAATTTTCACAATCCCGGCAGAAAAACAAAACCTGCAAAATTTTTCAGAAAATTATTACCTGACGCCGTCAGGTTGTGAACCCTGACGCCGTCAGAACTGATCTGACAGAATTTTTATGTTTAGTTTCCGGAAAATTTCTGGAAAAACCAATACCTTAATTCCTGGAATCCTGCAAAACTTCATTATAACTCGATACAAGCATTTGACTCAAACAAATACTAATATGTATGTTTATTTTATATTGTTATGATTCATGTTCAATTCGTTCTTTAAAACAAATTTAGATTTTCCTTATACTTATCTTTTGCAAAATACCTTTATATGTAGTTAATACGAAATAAAAACAAAATAAAGCATTTTCACAATTTTAATTTGAAACATGAACCATTAGGAATAAAAATAAAACACACATACGGAAACAAATAAAATCAAATAAACAAACAAAAAAAATAAAGCTTGGGTTGCCTCCCAAGAAGCGCTTTTCTTTATTAACGAGTCTTGTAGCTAGACTCAAAGTCACTCTACCCAACGTAGGTGAGTTCCTCATCGAGGACATCTTTAGGGTTGAATTTGGTTTGAAGATTCCTATCGGTACGCTCGGTGAGATATGTCCTCTCAAACTTTTCTCCATCTGGATCATATAATGTCATCTTTATGTGCCATGATCCGTCTCCTTCCTTAGGTGGCCTTTTCCAATTCCATTTATGTTCATCACCTTCGCTTTTCCACCTATTCATTCCTAGGTTAATTGTCAAAGCTCCTAGGAAGTCAATCATTTTTCTAAAAACTAGAGGATCTTCAAATTGGTCCAATTCAGTGTCCCTAGCCAAAAGTTGCTCTACCGTATGTGTTCGGTTTACAAATTCTTCTTCTAGGTAGAATGGGCGTTGGGGTCCTATGAAGTCTCTATTCACCCACGGTCCGTATCTAGAGGGTCTCCTATCAACATCCGCCCAATGAGGTATTGGTCCTTCATTGGTGTCATAGGCGTGTTTCTTAACATCATATACCGACCAAGTTTCTCCTTCTCCTACCGC
>LBNU01016994.1:26477-39982 GCA_014162995.1 Artemisia annua | reverse complement strand
CCACCTTTATTACGATCAAATCACAGCCTCCTTGTATTCGTTTCACAGCTCGATCCCAAGAAAACAAAACAGCCGCTTATTGTTATAATTATTTAGGGTTTTTAGATGTTATTGATGTGTGAAAGTCGTTGCATAAAAAAATGAAGAGGATGGGAGCTAAATGGGGTGATTAGCTGAATATTAGGGAGGGAAAAAAATTATGCCGTCATTGTTTTTGTTATTAGGGGTTTTATGTGAAACTGAATGTGGGATATACGTTTTACTAATGAGAATGGGGAGTTAAAATGGGATACTGGCCGAGCAAAAAGGAAGACCAAGACCTATTCAATTTTCCAATTCAAACTTTCTAATCTTTTCGTATATAACCTTTTTCTTGTTTTTAAATTGTGTAAAGCGTGTACAAGGCTAGCAAATGGGTCCAATTAATAGGTTAACATGTGATATAAATTTAAGATAAGAGTGGTGTACAAATTTATGATATAGTTCGGCCCATATGATCTTGTATCGTGTGATAGTTATTGGCTAGGAAGCATGTTATGTCGAATTCATAATATACTTAGGTTATAGATTATGTCTTAGGTAGGTTTCCATATTACAAAGTTCCAATACTTAAGTTATTTTCGAGATCAAATATTTGGTGACAATGTAGATTTTAGGGTTTTATAATAACTATTTTATAACTTAGGTTAAATGCATTTTTAATGAGCTTGGAATATTATACATATTTTATAAATTTGACCGTGTCGCTTGGGAGTGATCCCATCGGTCATTGAGAACTTTTAACAAGGTGTCAATCTTATTGGTCATCTCGCTTTGTCTTTGTTTGAAATCGGACTCAAACTTGGCTATACGAGCGTCTTGAGATGCCATAAAATTGGACATCAATCTTTCAAAATTATTGGTACTACCATAGTTATTAGAAGGATTGTTATTGAAAGTACGTGTAACACCCCAACCCGATAAGGGTAGAAGTACTACATTATGGTGAAACATATCAAAGCAAACACAAACATACAACATAAGTAATACAAAGGAAACTCAAAGGTTACAAAGGATAAATCGGAAATACAAGGTTACAAAAGAGAACAAAAATAAACACTAAGTCTGAAAATGCAATTCCTTCTAGTCATCTCTAATCCAGCATAGCTATCAAGGTATAGTCTTCTAAGTCCAAAGTACTCTTCACTCATAACCCAGCTTCCCACTAAAACCTGCCGCAGGAAAAGAAATGCGGCTGAGCTTAAAAAGCCCAGTGAACAGATATATATATACGAAGCAAAAGATAAGGAATAAAGAATATCATATGGTGCATTGGGGAAAACAGAAGCATAGCCAAATGGATATCAAAGTGTATGGAAAGGTCAGTAATCAATCCCGAGCCCAAACAAATCATATCATATCATATATCATAAGTAACCATGGAGTGATCAGCTCCCAAAAGTGTGAAAGACGTGGATTGCACCCATGCATCAGTCACCAAATAAATCATATCATATCATATCATGTCAAATCCACTAATACAAATCAAATCTAGGATGCATCCATACGCCCTCGTAAATAAATCATAGTGGCCGTAACACAATCATAAAGCGTGCACATCATATCATATCAAAAGGGGACGGTGTGGAACATCACTCAACCACACTAGAGTCATGTCATTGGTGCATCAATGACATGGCCATGTTACCTTCATGGCTAGGAAACAAATTGGCTCAGGTATCAAACTGAAGGGTTCAAATGTCATATCATATCAAAGGTTCATATCAAATGGATCATATCAAAGGTTCATAAGTTCATAGCAAAGGATCAAAGCAAAGGTTCATATCAAAGGTTCATAATATAAGGGTTCATATCAAAGGTTCATAATATAAGGGTGCATAGCATAGGTTCAAACAGAGCATAAGGCAAGGATCATATAAGAAAGCCATAATATGAAGGCTTAGATCAAAAGTATCATAATCGAAGCTAATATCAAAGATGTGTAAGAATCATGAGAAACCTTAAGTGATAAGGTTAGAATATCTGTACCTTAGACCGCAAGTGCAAAATAACATAAAACATAAAGATCGGAAGCGACTCCTTCTTCAGCGGATCTACACGAATTCATGATCGTCCTATTAATGACTTATTTTAAATCATGTTACTCATTTTAGTCGGCTTTCCATTTTTAGTAACTTTCCTTTTATAACAGCTTTCCTCTTTTAGTAACTTGCCAAATATAGTAACTTTCTATTTATAGTAAATTTCCACTTTAAGTAACTTAGCCATTTCAAGTGACTTCTATTTTTAGCAGGTTTCCCAAATTAGCAATTTTTCATATTTAGTAAGTTCCCGAAATTGTAATCTAATACTTTAAGGTTATAATGGGCAATTAATAATATTTAAGGTTAAAATGACCAATATAATGGTTTAGGTTTTATAATGTTAATATTATAAGTTCAGGGTCTAAAATGTAAATTATCAAAATTATATATTAAAAGTCAAATAAAATTATTTTAAAGAATATTTTAATAAATTAATATTAAGATAATAATTTTGGATCCCGTTATTGTAATTTTATATAATTTATTAACGTACCCACGATCTTAACATTTATGCCGTGACATACGACATCCATATGCACACGACGCCCTTTATATTTTGAAAGTAAAACAAATCCGTGATACCCTCTTTGTGATTAAAATAAACCGAAGCAAACACCTTCTTCGTTTTTATATTTAAGCCGAGACAAGAACCCATGATATACCCAATTATAACTCAAAATGATTTATATTAAAACATGTTTTAATGACCATATATACTCACGCCGTATATTGCTTCCATCATACATGTTCTCCTCACTCAGTATGCATGCATTCAAAAGACCATATCATCATATTCGAAAAGCAAAACCGAACCGATATCGACGTATAGGTTAAACAGTTTCCATTATTTTATGTGACTACAATATATGTTATAAATTTGTGATCTTGTATTCATAAGTCAACTTCTTATATTTAACGTATAACCGATCTCCATTTACTTATAGATATAATCATGTAGCGAAATAAAAAAAATGAAAACGAGAGATATGTAGAGATACCCGACGAGTGATGCTAGCCACGACATAACGGAAACACACGAGACACCAAATAAAAACGTACCCTCTTCGAATTAATATAAACCACGATCAACACCACCACCTCGAACCAAAAGGACCACGAACAAATCCCCACCTCGAACCTGAATGTATCCCAGTCGATCACCACCTTTATTACGATCAAATCACAGCCTCCTTGTATTCGTTTCACAGCTCGATCCCAAGAAAACAAAACAGCCGCTTATTGTTATAATTATTTAGGGTTTTTAGATGTTATTGATGTGTGAAAGTCGTTGCATAAAAAAATGAAGAGGATGGGAGCTAAATGGGGTGATTAGCTGAATATTAGGGAGGGAAAAAAATTATGCCGTCATTGTTTTTGTTATTAGGGGTTTTATGTGAAACTGAATGTGGGATATACGTTTTACTAATGAGAATGGGGAGTTAAAATGGGATACTGGCCGAGCAAAAAGGAAGACCAAGACCTATTCAATTTTCCAATTCAAACTTTCTAATCTTTTCGTATATAACCTTTTTCTTGTTTTTAAATTGTGTAAAGCATGTACAAGGCTAGCAAATGGGTCCAATTAATAGGTTAACATGTGATATAAATTTAAGATAAGAGTGGTGTACAAATTTATGATATAGTTCGGCCCATATGATCTTGTATCGTGTGATAGTTATTGGCTAGGAAGCATGTTATGTCGAATTCATAATATACTTAGGTTATAGATTATGTCTTAGGTAGGTTTCCATATTACAAAGTTCCAATACTTAAGTTATTTTCGAGATCAAATATTTGGTGACAATGTAGATTTTAGGGTTTTATAATAACTATTTTATAACTTAGGTTAAATGCATTTTTAATGAGCTTGGAATATTATACATATTTTATAAATTTGACCGTGTCGCTTGGGAGTGATCCCATCGGTCATTGAGAACTTTTAACAAGGTGTCAATCTTATTGGTCATCTCGCTTTGTCTTTGTTTGAAATCGGACTCAAACTTGGCTATACGAGCGTCTTGAGATGCCATAAAATTGGACATCAATCTTTCAAAATTATTGGTACTACCATAGTTATTAGAAGGATTGTTATTGAAAGTACGTGTAACACCCCAACCCGATAAGGGTAGAAGTACTACATTATGGTGAAACATATCAAAGCAAACACAAACATACAACATAAGTAATACAAAGGAAACTCAAAGGTTACAAAGGATAAATCGGAAATACAAGGTTACAAAAGAGAACAAAAATAAACACTAAGTCTGAAAATGCAATTCCTTCTAGTCATCTCTAATCCAGCATAGCTATCAAGGTATAGTCTTCTAAGTCCAAAGTACTCTTCACTCATAACCCAGCTTCCCACTAAAACCTGCCGCAGGAAAAGAAATGCGGATGAGCTTAAAAAACCCAGTGAACAGATATATATATACGAAGCAAAAGATAAGGAATAAAGAATATCATATGGTGCATTGGGGAAAACAGAAGCATAGCCAAATGGATATCAAAGTGTATGGAAAGGTCAGTAATCAATCCCGAGCCCAAACAAATCATATCATATCATATATCATAAGTAACCATGGAGTGATCAGCTCCCAAAAGTGTGAAAGACGTGGATTGCACCCATGCATCAGTCACCAAATAAATCATATCATATCATATCATGTCAAATCCACTAATACAAATCAAATCTAGGATGCATCCATACGCCCTCGTAAATAAATCATAGTGGCCGTAACACAATCATAAAGCGCGCACATCATATCATATCAAAAGGGGACGGTGTGGAACATCACTCAACCACACTAGAGTCATGTCATTGGTGCATCAATGACATGGCCATGTTACCTTCATGGCTAGGAAACAAATTGGCTCAGGTATCAAACTGAAGGGTTCAAATGTCATATCATATCAAAGGTTCATATCAAATGGATCATATCAAAGGTTCATAAGTTCATAGCAAAGGATCAAAGCAAAGGTTCATATCAAAGGTTCATAATATAAGGGTGCATAGCATAGGTTCAAACAGAGCATAAGGCAAGGATCATATAAGAAAGCCATAATATGAAGGCTTAGATCAAAAGTATCATAATCGAAGCTAATATCAAAGATGTGTAAGAATCATGAGAAACCTTAAGTGATAAGGTTAGAATATCTGTACCTTAGACCGCAAGTGCAAAATAACATAAAACATAAAGATCGGAAGCGACTCCTTCTTCAGCGGATCTACACGAATTCATGATCGTCCTATTAATGACTTATTTTAAATCATGTTACTCATTTTAGTCGGCTTTCCATTTTTAGTAACTTTCCTTTTATAACAGCTTTCCTCTTTTAGTAACTTGCCAAATATAGTAACTTTCTATTTATAGTAAATTTCCACTTTAAGTAACTTAGCCATTTCAAGTGACTTCTATTTTTAGCAGGTTTCCCAAATTAGCAATTTTCCATATTTAGTAAGTTCCCGAAATTGTAATCTAATACTTTAAGGTTATAATGGGCAATTAATAATATTTAAGGTTAAAATGACCAATATAATGGTTTAGGTTTTATAATGTTAATATTATAAGTTCAGGGTCTAAAATGTAAATTATCAAAATTATATATTAAAAGTCAAATAAAATTATTTTAAAGAATATTTTAATAAATTAATATTAAGATAATAATTTTGGATCCCGTTATTGTAATTTTATATAATTTATTAACGTACCCACGATCTTAACATTTATGCCGTGACATACGACATCCATATGCACACGACGCCCTTTATATTTTGAAAGTAAAACAAATCCGTGATACCCTCTTTGTGATTAAAATAAACCGAAGCAAACACCTTCTTCGTTTTTATATTTAAGCCGAGACAAGCACCCATGATATACCCAATTATAACTCAAAATGATTTATATTAAAACATGTTTTAATGACCATATATACTCACGCCGTATATTGCTTCCATCATACATGTTCTCCTCACTCAGTATGCATGCATTCAAAAGACCATATCATCATATTCGAAAAGCAAAACCGAACCGATATCGACGTATAGGTTAAACAGTTTCCATTATTTTATGTGACTACAATATATGTTATAAATTTGTGATCTTGTATTCATAAGTCAACTTCTTATATTTAACGTATAACCGATCTCCATTTACTTATAGATATAATCATGTAGCGAAATAAAAAAAATGAAAAACGAGAGATATGTAGAGATACCCGACGAGTGATGCTAGCCACGACATAACGGAAACACACGAGACACCAAATCAAAACGTACCCTCTTCGAATTAATATAAACCACGATCAACACCACCACCTCGAACCAAAAGGACCACGAACAAATCCCCACCTCGAACCTAAATGTATCCCAGTCGATCACCACCTTTATTACGATCAAATCACAGCCTCCTTGTATTCGTTTCACAGCTCGATCCCAAGAAAACAAAACAGCCGCTTATTGTTATAATTATTTAGGGTTTTTAGATGTTATTGATGTGTGAAAGTCGTTGCATAAAAAAATGAAGAGGATGGGAGCTAAATGGGGTGATTAGCTGAATATTAGGGAGGGAAAAAAATTATGCCGTCATTGTTTTTGTTATTAGGGGTTTTATGTGAAACTGAATGTGGGATATACGTTTTACTAATGAGAATGGGGAGTTAAAATGGGATACTGGCCGAGCAAAAAGGAAGACCAAGACCTATTCAATTTTCCAATTCAAACTTTCTAATCTTTTCGTATATAACCTTTTTCTTGTTTTTAAATTGTGTAAAGCATGTACAAGGCTAGCAAATGGGTCCAATTAATAGGTTAACATGTAATATAAATTTAAGATAAGAGTGGTGTACAAATTTATGATATAGTTCGGCCCATATGATCTTGTATCGTGTGATAGTTATTGGCTAGGAAGCATGTTATGTCGAATTCATAATATACTTAGGTTATAGATTATGTCTTAGGTAGGTTTCCATATTACAAAGTTCCAATACTTAAGTTATTTTCGAGATCAAATATTTGGTGACAATGTAGATTTTAGGGTTTTATAATAACTATTTTATAACTTAGGTTAAATGCATTTTTAATGAGCTTGGAATATTATACATATTTTATAAATTCAAAATTTGAGGGGTAAAGCATTCATTTCATAAGTTTTAGATTTTCGGGTTTTACAGTACGGTTTGAGGATGAATCGTTTTGTTGAAAACGATTAGGTGGATTGGAAGAGTTGTTTTGAGGCATGTTTTGGTTTTGCTTCCACCTAAGGTTCGGGTGATTTTTCCAAGAGGGGTTGTATGAATCACCGTAAGGGTTTGGCTCGGGTTTGAAAGTGTACCACTTGTCTCCCGCTCCGTCGGTATGCGAGGATGCGTAGTCCGCAAAAGCTTGTTCGGGGAGTTCCATGCAATCACGAGTGTCATGGGGACCACTACAATATTCACATGAAGAAGTGATTTTGTTCACTTGGCTTGAAGGCTTAGGAGCCTCGTAGGATTTCATGAGAAACTTGATTTGGTCCTCAAGTTCCATGATCCTACGGTCGGGAGTGCTTGAGTTATTCGAAGGCAAAGATATTGCCTTGACCGTTTTGTTCAAATCACGGGGATCATTCCAACTTTCGTTGTCATAGAGAGCAAGATATTCTATGAGTTCCCATGATTGTTCCGCACGTAGATCACGTAGCTTACCACCGGCCGCTTGGTCAATGGTTTGCCTCGTGGGGATATTGATATGGTCATAGAAGATTTGGACTTGGAGCCAAAGATCTATGCCATGGCGAGGGACTTTTTGAAGTAAGTCCTTGAATCGAGTCCATGCCTCGTAGAGGGTTTCGCCTTGACGTTGTTGGAACATCAAGATTTCATTCCTTAGCTTGGTAGTTCTCCCCGGTGGGAAAAATTGAGCAAGGAAACGAGAGGTGAGATCATTCCAAGAGGTGATGGATCCTGCGGGTAGACGCTCTAGCCATTGACTAGCTTGGTCTCGCAGAGAGAATTAGAAGAGACGCAATCGGGTCGTCTCTTGAGTTTCAACATCAAGGTCTATGGAATCTACGATCTTAAGGAAATCCTTGAGGTGTTGATTTAGATCTTCGGAACGAAGTCCATGGAATGCACATCCGCTTTGCACCAACCGGATGGTGTCGGATTGCAAGGGAGACACATTGGCTCCTTGAGTGAGCTCAATGGTGTTTCGATAGCCTTGGTGGCTAGGATGGGAGTACTCTCCTAAAGTACGGGCTCTAGAAGGTTGGTTTGGTTGTGGTATGTTTTGTTGGGTGGGTTGTTGGGATCAAGGATATTACCACCTTCCATGATGTTGGATGGTAATGGTTACGAACAAATGCATGAAGAAAATAGATAGACTAAAGAAAACCTAGAAAAATAAAATAAAATCTCACTAGAAAGGAATCTAATGAGTAGACCTAAACAAAATAAATTCAACCTAAACAATAACTATTCCCCGGCAGCGGTGCCAAAAACTTGATGCGTGGATTGCGGTCTACGCAAAATGTTTTACCTCTCAAGGGATCTTGAGAAGCTTGCAATCCCCACCAGGCAGTGTACCTGACCGATGTAGTATAGTGAAGTGGCAAGTACCGGGGGATTGATCGTTCTCCACAGGGAATAGTGTTCGTTAGGATAGAAAGTGGTCTAATTAGGCCTAGAGGTGAGGGATGATTCTTTTTGTATTTTTATATTTAATGGAATGCAAGTAAAAAATCTCAGTTTTTTAAGGAGTGGGCGGAATTAGTTGCTAGTCAACTAACCCAAGTAAACTACAAATGCAAATAAAATAAAATAACAAGAAAATAAAATGGTTGTGAAACTTATAAAGAGAAAAGCGTGTTTACTTAGACTTCATTACTCCCTAGTTATCTTTTATTGATTGATAAGCTTATTGTAGTTGTGTGGGTGACAGGTTGTATTCCTTAATACCATTCGTAGGGCTGTGCATGATCTTCCATAACTCTATAAGCTTCTACCTCTTCCTATGGCGACACGTTTAGTATCTTAACCATGGCCTCCTTAGTAGTCACTTATGCATTAAATACAACCATAATAATCGTAGTACCATCCGATTCATGTTTCTTAAGACATCAAGCATGTTACCAAAGGAATATAGCCAGTTTTCTTAAGCCTAACATCGATAAACATTCACCCAACAACAACTAACAATAAACAATCAGTCAATAATCAATAACTAGGTTTCATTACATCTAAGCAAACACAAACAAACCTAGCCTAGCATGTTAAATAAAAGACAAGCATAAGATAAAATCAAACAACACATAGACATATTGAATGATTGAATGATTACTTATCTTCAATAAAACATGGAAGATTCAAGGGTTTGAAACCCTTAAAAAGTGCAGGAAGTTCGTACTAGGGTTACACCAAAACTCTCTCCAAAGTTACACACTTTTAATGAAAGAAAATCCTAAAATATATATAGAATTTACACTCTGACGGCGTCAGCTTTTACACTCTGACGCCATCAACCCGCCGCGTTTAGGGTTTTCGGATCACCTAGATCCACTTCTGACGCCGTCACCTTGTAATTCCTTCTGGGCCGTCTCTCTTTAGCATAACACCTGACGGCCTAGAATTCTTAACACCTGACGCCGTCAAGTGTTAAATCTTGAATTCTTCACTTGGGCATCTGGTAAAGTCTGAATCCCACTCCTTTGTCTTCAAGTGACGGCGTCAGCTTGTAGCTCCTGACGCCGTCAGGTAGGATTTCCAGCATGCTTTTGAGACTTTGTCGTTTTCTTCACTTTTATGCTCCAAAAACGTTCAAAATGCAATTTTTTCCAGAATTCCTCCCAAAAGTACCTAAAATGACAAAAGGAACGATTTAAGGTAATATTTAATCATAAAATCACGATTTAGAGCTTAAATGACCTCCTAAAAGCGTAACACTTTCGCCTCATCATTGCAAAATGGGTAGATGATGAGGCGAAAAGTGTTACACTTTTAGGGGGTCATTTAAGCCCTAATCCGTGATTATTTGATCAAATATTGCCTTAAATCGTTCCTTTTGTCATTTTAGGTACTTTGGAGAAGAAATCTGGAAAAGGAAGCATTTTGGACGTTTTTGGAGCATAAAAGTGAAGAAAACGACAAAGTCTCAAAACCATGCTGGAAACTGTACCTGACGGCGTCACTCTTTACGAGGTGACGGCGTCACGTGTTATTTCGCCTAGCCCGTCACGTTATAAGTTAAAGAAAGACGGCCCAAAGACTTTTAAAGAGGGACGGCGTCAAGAGTGGATCTGAGCAATCCAAGAAGAGTTGTGGCAGCGAGGTGACGGCGTCACGAGCTAAAACGTGACGCCATCAAGTTGTAAAATCTATATATAGTTTTCTAATTTTTATTTATTAGGTGTGCAACTTTTGGGAGAACTTTAGGGATAAACCCTAGGTCGTGGTTTACTGTATTTTCAGGGGTTTTTTACCCCTTGAATCATTCATGTTCAATTAAAGATAAGTCTCCTTTCAAATCAATCAGTATGTCTATGTGTTGCTTGATTATATCTTATGCTTGTCTTTACTTTAACATGCTAGGCTAGGTTTTTCTTGTGTTTGCTTAGATCTAATGAAACCTAGCTATTGATTACTTGTTGTTGGTTTGTTATTGATTGTTGTGGGTGGGTGATGTCGATGCTAGGCTTAAGAAAACTGGCTAACCTCCTATACGGTAACTTGCTTGAACGTCTTAAGAAACATGAATCGGATGTGTACTATGATTATATGGTTGTATTTAATGCATAAGCGAATTCTAGTGATCCCATGTTAGGAGCTTTTAGTCGGCTCGACATAGGAGTGAAGTAGGAGCTTATAGAGTTAGGGAAGATCGTACACGGCCCTACGAATGGTTTAAAGGAATACAAACCGTCATCCACACAATTGTAACAAACCAATTAACCGATAAAAGATAGATAGGGAGTAAGGAAATCTAAGTAAACACACTTTTCTCCATATAAGTTTCACAACCAATTTACTTTTCTTGTTATTTTATTTTATTTGCAATAGTAGATATTTGGGTTAGTTGACTAGCAACTAATTCCGCCCACTCTTCCAAATACCCGAGATTTTTACTTGCTTTCATAAAATATAAAAATACAAAAAAGAATCATCCCTCAACCCTTAGACCTAAATTAGAGTAGTTTTCAATCCTAATGACACTATTCCCCGAGAGAATGATCAATCCCCCGGTACTTGTCACTTCACTATACTACATCGGTCAGGTACACTGCCTGGTGGGGGTTGTAAGCTTCTCAAGATCCCTTGAAAGGTAAAACCTACTGCGAAGGTTGCAAAACCCACGCATCAAGTTTTTGGCGCCGCTGCCAGGGAATAGTTATTGCTTAGGTTGAAAATTTTATTTTTACCTAGGTCTACTCACTAGATTCCTTCCTAGTGAGATTTTTATTTTATTTTTCTAGGTTTTCTTTTGTCTATCTTTTCTTCGTGTCCTTTGTTCGTAAAACCATTTTCATTTATCACCATGGCGGATGAAATTCCATTTAGATCATTGACAATGGAGGAACAATTATATTTCATTTATAGATTTGCTTCTTATCATTCCAATGAATTTTTGTGTGATCTTAGTGATATCTAAGAGGAGTTGGGGGTAAAGTTAGATGGGTTTGATGAATTCTATGCATGTGTAATTTCTATTAGACGATCATTATTAGGATCAATTCCTTTTAGTGAGACCCTTTGGAAAAATTTTGAGGAAAGCTTCCTAATCGTGACCCATAACTTGAATGAATTGATGGTTTTGTATGAGGATATAGATGATCTAGACACGAGGAAGGATGAGGAAAATAATGCAAGCCCACAGAGTACCCCACAAGTCCTACCATCATTTGAGGCATACACACCACCCGTGACTTACCCGGAAGAAGTAGAAGAGACTATAGGAACCCCAATAGAGGTGGAGCCCTTGGACCAAACACAACTAGAAGAAATAAGTTTGAATACTTGTAGTCATAACCTTTCTTTTAGTTCTATGGAAGTTCCTAGTTTTGATGAACCGGAGCCTCAACCAAAACCGTTACCTAATCTTCCATCCTTGGATGAAAATTTAGGAATTGAAATAGGTCCCGATCCACCCATCAAACCATATAGTACGGGTAGTTTTACGATGAAGGTAGCAGACTCTAAGCCATGTGGAATGGAAGCCAATATAGGAGTGAACCATGACCTTACATACTTACATCACCCATTCATGATTGATCACAAGAAGCATTATGGGTTTAAACCGGGTTTTTTAGGTCAAGATGGATTCCCAACTAGGAGTCTCTCGAAATTGATAGAAGATGATCCCTTTCTAGGAGAAAATTTCAATTCACCCATTGACCCAATTGAACTAGGTAAGGTTATGATGAAAGGAGTACAACCCTTTGAGCATACAATTCATCCCCCACTCTTTTCTCACGTGGCCTACTCCTATCAAGTTGGTGTATATCGCTACTCTCACCCGCACTTGATCCTAAGTGTAGGGAAAACCTCCCTTATCTCCGCTAAATAAGGGTAGAGTCAGGCTCATGACTCGAATAAAAACAAGCGCTTCTTGGGAGGCAACCCAAGCTTTCTTTGTTTTGTTTGTTTGTTTGTTTGATTTTATTTGTTTCCGTATGTATGTTTTATTTTTATTACTAACAATTCATGTTTCAAATTACATTGTGAAAATGCTTTATTTTGTTTTTAACTTCGTCTTAACTACATATAAAGGTATTTTGCAAAAAGATAAGTGTAAGGGAAATCTAAATTTGTTTATAAGAACGAATTGGACATGAATTGTAGCAATATAAAATGAACATACATATTAGTATTTGTTTGAGTCAAATGCTTGTATCGAGTCATAATGAAATTTTGCAGGATTCCAGGAATTAAGGTATTTGTTTTTCCAGAAATTTTCCGGAAACTAAACATAAGAATTCTGCCAGATCAATTCTGACGGCGTCAGGTACTGATTCCAGAAAAAAGTTTTTAAAAATTTAGTTTTTATGCCAGATTATAAAAACTACTGCATCTTTAATTCCAGGAATCTGCAAAACTTTCATTCCACAAGCATTATATCCCTATATAGATTTTGCCTCCGATTTTATGCAAGGTTTTCCTAGATTGTTTTCTTAGGTTTAACAGGTTACATTGGACAAGAAGATGAACATGGAATCAAGTTCATGACATCAAGTTTTTGGCGTCGCTTTGATCTTGAAGCTTTTACATCACCTTGGAAGAAGATCTAACCATGTTACCACACGATCCACATCAAACGAATCAGGGGGTATTTGTTTCTTTCTTTCATTTTCTTTACTTTTACATCTTTTATGTGAACATTGGGGACAATGTTCGGTTTAAGTGTAAGGGGGGTAAATGAAGACACCTTAGAAAATGCTATTACGCTTGATTTTT
>LBNU01016994.1:5689-26027 GCA_014162995.1 Artemisia annua | reverse complement strand
AGTTCGTATGAAGATTTTATGGCCAAAACAGTGACAGCTACTCCGCGCGTAAGTTGTGATTGTCATGATCAACATGTGACGGTTTCACTAAGGTTTCTTCTTGTGCAAGCCTTCATTCTGACGTCGTCACTCTTTATCATCTGACGTCATCAGGTTGAATCCTGACGCCGTCACCTTCAAAATTCTTCTGGGACGTCTCTTGTTAACTTAAGGCCAGACAGCCTACTTTCAAATACACCTGACACCGTCAGGTGTAACTTCCTCAAAAGTTCTCTGGAGCGTCACGTTAGGGATTTTCCAACTCCATGATCTTCATGTGACGGCGTCAGCTTTTAAGGCATGACACCGTCAGGTTGTGTTTCCTGACTATTTTTCATGGCTTTGTTGGTTTCTTCATTCTTGAGCATAAAAACGTCCAAAAAAGCTCCAAAATGCTTCATATTCCAGAAATCACGTCCCAAGTACCTAAAATGAGAAAAGAAACGACTTGAGGCAATATTTGATCATAAAATCACGATTTAGGGCTTAAATGACCCCCTAAAAGCGTAACACTTTTCGCCTTATCACCCCCATATGTGCGTTAATGTTTTAAAGTACTCCGAGTTTTTCAATTATCTTAATTCGAGTCATTACAATAGTTAATTATAAAGTAT
The DNA here is from genome assembly GCA_014162995.1 of Artemisia annua. Taxonomy (NCBI): domain Eukaryota; kingdom Viridiplantae; phylum Streptophyta; class Magnoliopsida; order Asterales; family Asteraceae; genus Artemisia; species Artemisia annua. The sequence goes on along the minus strand of LBNU01016994.1, from coordinate 25,374 downwards.
GTAAAAGTTCAAGTGTAATGGGAGAACTGAGGCCCCTATGATGTATTATTTTGGATGGTAGGGCAAGAGTGTATTAAAAAAAATCGAAAAACAAGAAAAACTAAAAAAATTGGAAAAAGAAAAGTAGAAAAAAACATACGGACTACCATCCCGTTTCCTTTTATTTCTATTTATGTTTATGTTATTTTCTTATTAGCTTAAGTCGAGTCGAGTCTTGGCTTAGCAATGCCACATTGTCCATGTATTTGATCAAGATAATTAACTCGCCACCACTAAAAATACCCTTTATTCCAACAAACCGTGTTTATCATATCCCTACACCTAACATTACAACCCTTGAAAAGCCCTCTTTGATAGTTTATCTTAGGTGCTTACGCCTAGTGGAGTAGGTTTTTGATCCTTTCCCAAGCCTATGGTAATCTATTTGCTATGACAGGTAGTGAGTGATATTTTTCCATTTCGATTTAGTTATATAGGTTTATAACACCCGAGAGATGAGAGTATCTAAACACTATTTGTGAGGTGCTAGTATATGATTTCCGTGCTTGTTATGACTAGGGTGGAATGACTATTTGTTGTACTTACTTTTATATTAGTGTTAAATGACCCCTAGCTCATATTTTGATTGGAATAAAAGCGCATTTGCTTGAGGACAAGCAAATCTCAAGTGTAAGGGTATTTGATGAGGCGAAAAGTGTTACGCTTTTAGGGGTCATTTAAGCCCTAATCCGTGATTATTTGATCAAATATTGCCTTAAATCGTTCCTTTTGTCATTTTAGGTACTTTGGAGAAGAAATCTGGAAAAGGAAGCATTTTGGACGTTTTTGGAGCACAAAAGTTAAGAAAACGACAAAGTCTCAAAACCATGCTGGAAACTGTACCTGACGGCGTCACTCTTTACGAGGTGACGGCATCACGCTTTGACAAAGAGGTGGATAATTTTTACACATGACGGGCCAGAAAGATTTTGAAGCTTTTACACGTGACGGCGTCACGTGTTATTTCGCCTAGGCCATCACGTTATAAGTTAAAGAGAGACGGCCCAGAGACTTTTAAAGAGGGGCGGCGTCAAGAGTGGATCTGAGCAATCCGAGAAGAGTTTTTGCGGCGAGATGACGGCGTCACAAGCAAAAACGTGACGCCCTCAAGTTGTAAAATCTATATATAGCTTTCTAATTTTCATTCATTAGGTGTGCAACTTTTGGGAGAACTTTAGGGATAAACCCTAGGTCGTGGTTTACTGTATTTTTAGGGGTTTTTCACCCCTTGAATCATTCATGTTCAATTAAAGATAAGTCTCCTTTCAAATCAATCAATATATCTATGTGTTGCTTGATTATATCTTATGCTTNATCTATATATAGCTTTCTAATTTTCATTCATTAGGTGTGCAACTTTTGGGAGAACTTTAGGGATAAACCCTAGGTCGTGGTTTACTGTATTTTTAGGGGTTTTTCACCCCTTGAATCATTCATGTTCAATTAAAGATAAGTCTCCTTTCAAATCAATCAATATATCTATGTGTTGCTTGATTATATCTTATGCTTGTCTTTACTTTAACATGCTAGGCTAGGTTTTTCTTGTGTTTGCTTAGATCTAATGAAACCTAGCTATTGATTACTTGTTGTTGGTTTGTTATTGATTGTTGTGGGTGGGTGATGTCGATGTTAGGCTTAAGAAAACAGGCTAACCTCCTATACGGTAACTTGCTTGAACGTCTTAAGAAACATGAATCGGATGTGTACTACGATTATATATTTGTATTTAATGCATAAGCGAATTCTAGTGATCCCATGTTAGGAGCTTTTAGTCGGCTCGGCATAGGAGTGAAGTAGGAGCTTATAGAGTTAGGAAGATCGTACACGGCCCTATGAATGGTTTAAAGGAATACAACCCGTCATCCACACAATTGTAACAAACCAATTAACCGGTAAAAGATAGCTAGGGAGTAAGGAAATCTAAGTAAACACACTTTTCTCCATATAAGTTTCACAACCAATTTACTTTTCTTGTTATTTTATTTTATTTGCAATAGTAGATATTTGGGTTAGTTGACTAGCAATTAATTCCGCCCACTCTTCCAAATACGCGAAATTTTTACTTGCTTTCATAAAATATAAAAATACAAAAAAGAATCATCCCTCAACCCTTAGACCTAAATTAGAGTAGTTTTCAATCCTAACGACACTATTCCCCGAGAGAACGATCAATCCCCCGGTACTTGCCACTTCACTATACTACATCGGTCAGGTACACTGCCTGGTGGGGGTTGTAAGCTTCTCAAGATCCCTTGAGAGGTAAAACCTACTGCGAAGATTGCAAAACCCATGCATCAGTAGAATGGGATGTTTGGCATAACCCCTTTTTTATGATTTCGATTTGGACGTCTTCGTCATGTTTAAAATATCAAAACTGTGCGTGCACAATAAAACATATGATGAATGATAAGTGTTTTCTAGGGCTTATGTATTTGTGATAAGTGGAAGTATGGTTTTTGACATCAAAAATAGTTATGTGATACTTTGACCCAAAAGGGCAATGATTTTGGTCTCAAAACCTCCGCTTCTGTTCCAAAGACTGCCATACTGGTTTTCAAAACCGTCGCATTTGTGGTCCAGATTTAAAATAAATAACTAAATAAAATTTTGGTGTTTCAACTTGGTATCAGAGTATGGTTTATTCCCATAACCCTTTTCATAATTAAAAAGGTTAAGCCTATTATTTGGAAACAAACTTGTACACTTTTTCATTTATAGGTAACGTGGTGAGTAGTTTACTCATCTGACCATTTTAACTTGTTATTTTGTGTTTTTATTAGAAAGGTAAACGTTTGACTGTCCACTTAGTAAAATAATTTTCACGTCATTTTTTATTTTTCACCTAAACAAATTCTACGTGTTTGGACGAGGACATTTTGGTCATTTTACTAAGATTCATTTTCTACATCAAAATTGTTTTTACGTGTTTGGACGAGGACATTCTGTTCATTTTACTAAAATTCATTTTCTACATCAAAATTGTTTTTGTTTTTTCTTTTTCTTTTAAATAAAATTTCTAAAATAACCTTAAACAAACTTTGTACAAATTCATGTAACTGAGAGAATCTCCAATGCTAGGTTAAAAGGAGGTTTATTTTTTTGAAAGGTTAATAACATCGGAGCAAAAGGCTAAAAATAAGTTAAGAAAGGAATATTGAGGTAGAATAAGTTGTTGAAGTTTTCGGTTGTGTGAGTGGGATTAAAATTTCAAGATTTTTGAAGATAAAATTTTGAAAATGTTGAAGATGACTTTTTGCATCGGAGAATATGAGTTAAAAATGAATTTAGTATTTAAATATTAAAGTTTAATAAACGAATTTGAAAACAAGTTGACCACTAGAGATGCAATAAGTAACTTTTAAACAATAAAATGAATGCAAAGGCTCATTACATCCACCTTTAACTCATAAATTGTATAAAGTCATTTAAACGCCATTGTTTGTAGCTTTTGTGGTAGTGTCGAAGAATTTTTCGAAGATATGTGGCTGCTGGATTTACTCCATATATGTAAGCCGCTGCCGAAAGTATTCACTACCTTTCTAGTTTTTAAATGTGTCGATGAATATGTAGTAATTTATAATCAACAATTTTTAGAGCATTCGCAATGCATAAACTATGAAAAGCTTTTTTACATTGTAATATGAGGTATTTCAAAAGCTTTTTACAAAGGGAAGTGATACTTACATGGAGCTTTTTACTATGTACACTGATATTTAGCTTGAATTGACACTTATAACCCCAACATCTATTTACCAAGATGTTGACTTGTTTTCTCAAAAAGTTTGTTCTAGGCTTAATCTTTGGCCGCCACACTTCCACCGCCGCGCAAATCGACTACTACTTCTTCATCCACCGATTGGCTATTTGATCACCAATACTATAAGTCACCACTCACCAGCGAACTCTTGTTCCTGAAATCCGGTAGATAATAGTCATAATACCATGGACGGAATGTTGTAAAGTTCTGAATGTTTGGATAATCAACCCAAATCTAAACTCCTCATGGTCGTCCTAATTTTTTGAATGATTCGGTCGATAGGTGACGATAGCAAAGTCTCACCATCGGCGCACACTTTATCATCCCCAAAAGGAAATTTCGTTGTTTTCTTTGTTGTTATTTTTATTGAGAACAAAAAACTAAAAAGTAAAAGAAATTAATGTAGCATGTTTATTTGTTACGAATGGAAGTTAATGTGTGAATCATTTCAGTCGAGTGTGGCAAATAAGTTATTTCTGTATGTTAAAAGCATTTTCATTTGATAGTTCAGAGGTGTACGACTATATTTACGTGTTTCTAAGCTGATCATTTAGCGAGAATTGTGAATGAAAATGCCTAAAACTAGACTTAAAACAAAGGTGGGCTATTCATTTCTTTGCAAGTGAATCGAGCATGACTGTTGTTTCACTATTAAATTTCATTTGGAGTGAATTTGAAACTTGTATTACACTTTATTGGTCATCGACGTGAAAATTAGTCCGATAAACTCCGTTATGAAATAACCATCCGCATGAGTTTGTAGGCGCTCAAAGGCATCAGTGACTCAATGATATCCGAATTGGTTGATAGGTAGCGAGTGCTTCATGTATGTTTTATAAGAAGTTTGATGTTTTTACTTTTCAGGATCCATATATATTTTCATTAACGGCGAAGATGGATTCTATTTCAGTAAAATATTGTTGAGGGCATAATTGTTAATTTACACTAAATTTCTGTGTATATATCAAAAGGCTCTGTGGAAATATCACGCCTTTTTTACGAAAGACTTGGCCAACACCAAACTTTTACACAAATCTATTAGTCATTAATGAATTATCCATTAAAGGCATTCAATGCGTCTACACTAAAAAATGTATGCATTAAATGAAAAAAAGTTTCTTTAAACACTTTTTGCATTGTGGATTCTCTTAAAAAGTATTACATCACCTCAACATCAACAACAATAACAACAACCAAAAATCTTTGGCTATGTTTGGTGCAAAGCTTTTTGAAGCTTTTTGAGGCAATGAGCTTTTTTATTTTTAGTGTTCGTTTGGCATGAGAGCTGTGAGCTTTGCTATTTTTTAGGAAAGCTCATTTTTCTAATGCTTCTTTATGAAGCTGTGAGCGGTGAGCAGTGAGCTTTGGCTACTGCTCACAGCTCACTGCTCACAGCTCGCTGTTACTGCTCACAGCTACTTTTGCCAAACATAGCCTTTGTCCAAACACCTCACATATCAAAATAATAAGAAACAAATAAGATTTCAAATCCGAACACAAACCAAACAGATCATATTATTAACTCAGATATGACACACAAACCAAACAAGATCTCGGGTTTAGTTTCGCAATAATTGTAGATCTTAATTGATCTTCAAAAATTTGAACCCCTTATAGATCTTTAAATAAAAACCTACTCGAGAAATTATGTCAAAATTATTATGAAAACGACTTTCATACAACAAGGTTTGAAAATTTACGAGTATTTGGGTGTACTTGTGATTTGGTTTAAGTAATTTTCGAAGAAACCAAATTATCCAAAGGATTTTTGGTTTTGCGGATTAAACAAAGTTGAAATTTTTTTTTGAGTACTAAAAATAGATAGAGAGGTGGATATAAACAAAAGTTATTTGTTTAGATAATCGGTTAATGTATTTAACAATAATGGCCAACGGAGTAAATTAGCCACCTCGTTGCCAATTAATGGAAAAGTTTAGAGTAAACTACACCGTTCGTCCTTGTGTTTTGCGATGACCGCAGCCTGTGGTCCTTTGACCAAAAAAATTGTGTCGTTCATCCTTAACTCAGAAACGTTATGCACCATTAGTCCCTCCCTCTAACGGGGTGGACTAACGCTCGTTAACTTGTTTGCTTATGAGGGTATAATAGTCATTTCGCACTATAAGGACGAACGGTGCAATTTTTCGCTTTTAGCCCTTTTTTAACACTTTCTTCCGTCTTTTTACGTTTTCGCCCGATTTCGTCCGTTTTTTTTCGTTTTCGTCCGTTTTCATCCGTGTTTTTACGTTTTCATCCCGTTTTTTACGTTCCCATCCATTTTTTTACGTTTTCGCCTGTTTATTTTACGTTTTCGTCCGGTTTTTACGTTTTCATCTGTTTTTTTACGTTTTCGCCCGTTTATTTTACGTTTTCTTCCATTTTTTTACGTTTTCGTCTGTTTATTTTACTTTTTCGCCCTTTTTTTACGTTTCCGTCCATTTTTTATGTTTTCTTCCGTTTTTTTACGGTTTCGTCCATTTTTTACGTTTTCGTCTTTTTTTACGTTTCCGTCCGTATTTTTACGTTTTCGTCTGTTTTTTTACGTTTTCATCCGTTTTTTATGTTGTCGTATGTTTTTTTTACGTTTTCGCCCGTTCTATTATGTTGTCGCCTGTTTTTTTACGTTTTCGTTTGTTTTTTTATGTTGTCGTCTGTTTTTTTACGTTTTCGTCTGTTTTTTTACGTTTTCGTCTGTTTTATTCGTCTGTTTTAAAAAAACAGACGAAAACGTAAAAAAATGGATAAAAAAAGATGAAAACGGATAAGAATAGATAAAAACGTAAGAAAAACGGACAAAAACATAAAAAAAAGTGATGAAAAGGTAAAAGATGAAAACGGATGGAAACGTAAAAAAAGGGATGAAAACTTAAAAGAAGCCGACGGATGAAAACGTAAAAGATGAAAACGGACGAAAACGTAAAAAAGGGATGAAAACGTAAAAAAACGGACGAAAACGGACACAAACGTAAAAAAATGGACGAAAACGTAAAAAAAACGGATGAAAACTTATAAAAACGGATAAGAAAAAATAAAAACGGATGAAAACGGATAAGTATGGATAAAAACGTAAGAAAAACGGACAAAAACGTAAAAATAATGGGCGAAAACGTGAAAAAAATAGACGAAAACGTAAAAAATGGACGACAACATAAAAAAGCGAGTGGAAATGTAAAAAAACAGGCGACAACATAATAAAACAGGCGAAAATGTAAAAAAACATACGACAACATACAAAACGGATGAAAACGTAAAAAAAACATACGAAAATGTAAAAAAACAGACGAAAACGTGAAAAAACAGACGAAAACGTAAAAATACGGACGGAAACGTAAAAAAACAGACGAAAACATAAAAAAACGGACGAAACCGTAAAAAAACGGACGAAAACGTAAAAAAAGGGCGAAAACGTAAAATAAACAGACGAAAACGTTATAAACGGGCGAAAACGTAAAAAAACATATGAAAACGAAAAAACCGGACGAAAACGTAAAATAAACAGGCGAAAACGTAAAAAATGGATGGAAACGTAAAAAACGGGATGAAAACGTAAAAACACGGATGAAAACGGACGAAAACGTTAAAAAAACGAACGAAAACGGGCGAAAACGTAAAAAAACGGAAGAAAGCATTAAAAAAGGGCTAAAAGCGAAAAATTGCACCGTTCGTCCTTATAGTGCGAAATGACTACTATACCCTCATAAGCAAACAAGTTAACGAGCGTTAGTCCACCCCGTTAGAGGGAGGGACTAATGGTGCATAACGTTTCTGAGTTAAGGATGAACGGTGCAATTTTTTTGGTCAAAGGACCACAGGCTGCGATCAACGCAAACCACAAGGACGAACGGTGTAGTTTACTCAAAAGTTTATTAATTCGTTTCTAACTTGTATACTTAACCTTATGAAAATAAAAGAAGATTTGATTTCTATCTACTATTTTTGTTTTTGATTTTGACTTCAAATTTTTGCATTTTTTGAAGAATAAAAGCTGATGTTCGTTAAGAAAGATGTAGGTTACCAACTTACTACAAAGGCTCGAATAGAATTTTGACATAAATACATAACCTTTGTTTTGTTTTGTTTTTTCTTAATTCTGTCAATTGTATAGTCAAATATATATTGACCATTTTGACTGATTGAAATTGATTGAAGCACTTCAAAGTTCCAACTCTTTTTAAAGAGACAACTACTTTTCCTATCTGATTATCACGATGGGTTGGCATGCCACATAAATGTAAGTTTAGTACAAACGTCCGAAAGGTTTTTCACAAAAGTTACTACGTACTTCTAATACAATGTTTTATCAAAAGAAGTCACAAACTGGCATAAATTTACCTATCGATAGAGCCTTTCAAGTGATACTCTGAAAGCGGAAGTTTGCAGTAGGCTTTTCACCATTGTCGACGAGCTCAAATTTGAAAAGATCACCATCCTTCAAGCCATTTGCGACATAAAATTCTTTCCATCCTCGTCCGATGTAACAATACTTGTTGTTTTTAGAGCTCTTTAACTCGACGGTCCATGATCCTTCATTTCTGACGTTTTTGAGAATCATTTCTTCCTTGTTAAATAATCCATTCTTCCTTGCAAATTTCTTTGGTAGATACTACACATGCACCAGAAATGTAATATATAAAATTTCCATATTTCTCGTCAGAAAGCCTATTGAAACTTAATTCATAGTTTGCGATGAATAGTTCCATAGCAAATTGAGCGTTTTTCTTATAATGATGATAACTAAATGTATTGAATTACCAGCATCTTTTCCACGACGAAGGACTTTACTTCACTGATGAAGTATGGATAGTTCTTTTTTCCACGAGCTAAATCTTCGTACACTGCAATTAGTATGTTTCATATACTTTAAAATAAACAACTACTGTAATTAATTGAAAATTAAGAAAATACCGTACATGAAACATGCATGACGGGAGGGTTGTCTTTCTGATCCTCAACAATCTCAAACTTGTACGCATTGCCTTCCTTTAGTCCATTTTCAACACAGAAATCTTTAAAACCGCGTGCTAACTTGAAGGTCTTTTCACCATGTTTAACGAGCTGAACTTTCCTTGATCTACGATTATCATATCTAAGAATAATTTCTCCGAGTTTTAAGCCATTTGATGTAGAGAATTCAACAGGAAGATACTACAATAAGAAAAGGTACATCATGTTAAAGGATAAAAACGTGAATATAGATGAATAATTTTAGTTAATTACCATAAGATTTAGGGGTGATGGAAGTTACCAAGCCCGTCTTTGTGATCCTCTTAAGGTTCAGAGTCGAAATAAAGTAAGGATGACTTTTGAGAGTCGAACTGGTCTCTTTCTTTATCGCTGAATCGATCTCCACCTCTGCTTGATTATGGTTCTCAAAGGGCTTCTTTCCTATAAATGTGATAAGCATAACAATAGTTTCAAGAAACAAGCAACTCCCAGTCACCCCCTAAACGAGTATACACACAAAGCTTACTATAGAAATTGAAAATGGGTACTTCTCCGAGTTTTACAAGCTCAAACGTACAAGTGTCCCCGACTTTTAACTTATGTTTTACTTGGAGTTTGCGCCAACACGTTATGCTAACTCGAGTACCAGTTCTCCAGATTTTAAGCGTTGCTGGCCATGTCCTTTGTGCTTCATCTATGATAACTATTTGCATATTTACTATTTGTGTTTGCGATCTTTTGGTAATTAAGCCGTTTGATCTTGCGAATTTGAGTGGGACACACTGCAAAATTTGTATAACTTTTATTAGTTATTATTACTAGTTTGGTATGAGTTAAATTCAGATAATAAAAAGTTTCCTAAATTTGTGAAAAGTCGTATTTACCCTTTTTAATGAAAAACATCGTATTAAAATAAAGTATAAAAATCGTTCACCTAGAATGAAGTTATCTTACCAATGTTGACGATCTAATACAAGAAGGTGTCATTACGGCCACGAAAGAACGATCTTTACCAAGTTGAAATTGAAATTCGTGTTTGCTTTGGGGTGCATAGTCTTGCCTCTTTCGTTTTTTGAGATTCTTCGTCATTTCTAATCAACATATCATATAACAAACCGAAATACATCTTAATTATTCAGTAATCAAATCCTTAATACAATAATAGTGTCACACTAAAAAAGTAATTATTGAGTGACATAGCTAAATGTAAGACAAGTATCACGAAGTTAATAAGTGTCAATAAAGTTAAATTAGTGTCACTTAAAGTTAGGAATGTGTCACTGATGATAACAAATTAATCAGCCAACATAATGTTCATGTGTTTCACCTACACAAAAAAGGGAAAATGACAAAAATACAATTTTCACAAACATATTTCACAAAATACCCAATTTTTTTTCAAAAAACCCAAAATACCCATAAAATTCGCAAACTTTGCGACTGTTTGCGAGATTTCTTAAAAAAATCGCAAAATTTGTGATTTTTTGAAATCTAGCAAACTTTACGATTTTTCTTTAAAAAATCGCAAATTTTCGATTTTTAGAAATAGTTTCCATACTGACCTTGTAGGACACAATTCATCGAGGGACTGAAGAGGCTCAACTTCTTGATAAGACAGTTCAATGTATCTAAAGTTTCTTAACTTAGTTTTTCTTGATCTAATTCTGTGGCCATATGTATTGCCAAATACCATACGTTCTTATGATTATCTTATTCTTTGATCATCTGTCTTATCTTATCTTAGTTTTGGAAAGGAAAATATATTTGAAAGCACTTGTAAAGCAGGCTACAGATAGTCAATACTTGGATATTTGGCATCGCAAGGTAATACAACTTGAAAGGCATTTAAACACCCTCGAGCTTGAAAGGTTTGGTGATAAAAGTGATGTCCAACTGAATCGCAAATCTTTGTATTCCAAACATAACCCACAAACTGTCTTTTATCAGAAGGTCTGTGAATCACAAGGGCCGTGTTTGGTCGGTGAAAATCGCAAGAGCTGTGAAAAACGGGTCGGTGAAAATGGCTGTGTATATAAAATCGCAAAGTTTGCGATTTTTTTTAAAAATTTGCAAATGCTCGCAAAGTTGGAGAATTTTATTGGTATTTTGGATTTTTGGAAAACAAAAATTGGGTATTTTGTGAAATATGTTTGTGAAAATAGGTAACTTTGTCATTTCCACAAAAAAAAAAAAAAAAAAAAAAAAAAAAAAAAAAAAAAAAAAAAATTAGTGCAAGTATCGAGACGTAGGTAAATAATCATAACCTAGTGTCACATAATTTAGTTAGGATTATATATTTGAGATGTGGACACAACTTATTCACAAAAGTGTCAATAAAACTCAAAACTACCCATAAGCTGGTGGAACCCATTACAAAATCCCTTGCAATAGTTTTCGACATGTAATTTTGTTAGTTTACCTTCTTGTAATAATCTAAAATATAACATCACTTTAAGTGAAACTTCTTAAATAAACTGTAAAATCAAACACGTACTTAAAGTAACTTCAAACATAAAATGTAGAATCTATGAAGCACATAGTAGAAAACAAAAGAGCAAGCTTACGATCTGTGTAGTTTGAATCTGAAACTGTTAGAGGTTCTTCTACATCCAAAGTGTCAAAAGAAGTGAGCTTATGAATTGAATCCGAACCTTTGATTGGCTCTACGGCATCCATAGTGCAGTCCACATTCAGTACTACAACGTATATGATTTTTATTTGATGAATTATGTTAACTTGTGCATATAATATACACGTAAATTTTATTGGCATTATATGACAAATAATTTTATCCATCTAACATTCAAAGACCCAAAAAAGTACTTACAAGAAAAGTTCACTACGGGAGGCTTGTCCTTCTCGTTCTCAATGAGCTCAAACTTGTATGCATCGCCTACTTTTAACCCATTTGCGTTGCAAAAATCTTTTAGACCGCATCCAAGATAAAAATAATTTTCGCCCATTTTCCTGAGTTGAATTGTCCATGATCTACCTTTATCATTTCTAAGGATCATTTGCCCGATTTTTAAACCATTTGGTATAGAAAATGCAACCGGAAGATACTACAAGGAGAAATTATATAACCTTAACTACATCTATAAAAAGACTAAATATACATAAGTTATTTCATTTTACCATAACATTTAGGGGTGTTAAAAGTTACCAGACATGGAGTTTTGAAGGTAGAAGGCTTCAAAGTAGAAACAAAGTAAGAATGATTGTTAGACGTCATATTAGTCTCCTTTGACGTCAAACCAGTCTCCTTCTGTACTTGAATATGGTCGTCTCTGACGGGCTTCTTTCCTAGTTCTGAATAATCGAGTCCACATGTGTAAAGGTAGAAGTTAGGATTTGGTTTGTATGAATTTGTCGCGTCTGATTCTATTAGCTACATAAAGAGTGGAAGAGATAGGTACATACTATAGAAACTGAAAACGGACACTTCTCCAAGTTTTACAAGCTCAAACATACACGAATCTCCGGCTTTCAAGTGATATTTTATTCTGAGCTCACGCCAACCGCCTAATCGAACTTGTTTACAATTAGTATGAAGTGTTGCTGGCCATATCCTTTGTGCTTCATCTACTATAACTGCCTTTGTATGAACTATTTCATTTTGAGTGTCTTCAGTAATGAATCCGTTTGATCTTGCAAATTTTGTTGGGACATGCTGCAAAACGGGTATGATTCATTTGTCAAGGAAACGTATTACAATACTTTAAGTACTCCCTATCTAATAGAAATATATCATTAGAAATATAAAAAAACTTAGCCATACTATAAATTTATGAGAATTTAACTATTATCTTTAACATATAATTAAAGTTTTCCTGTATATTATACTAACTCATTAGGTAAATAAGACGTTTACTGTCCCATTTTTCTAGTAGTCATATATACACCATACTTGATTGGACCTAAGATGAAGTTCGACTCACCAATCTTGACGATTCGATATTGGAGGGTGTCATTATTGCCGTGAAACAACTATCGTCACTAAGGTGAGACTTGTCCTCTTTTCTAGACGAATAGTCGTTCCTTTTGTGTTTTTTGGACTTCTTCGACCTCTCTGAACAACATACTATAAACCAATTAACGACTAACTCAAAATGCTTATAGTTTAGAATCCTAGAGCATTACTCAGGAAGAATAGGAAATGATATTTTAAATTGAGCTAAATACACTTCACATTTTTTTTTTTTTTTTTTTTTTTGAAATGGCAGAATTATATTAAAAGACTAGCAAGAAGCTAGAAGGAACAATTACAAGATTGAATTAAGAGAGTTACATGGGTCACTAAACCAGTCTAACCAACTAAAAGAAATGTTTTTACTTCTACTTGAGATCCAATTAAACGTCGAAAGCTTGATCTCGTTTAGCATGAGCTATTTTTTAGCCCGCTTTAGATTAAAGAGGACCTTGTTCCTATAGTTCCAAANAGTTATTAATGGATTAGATACGGGATATCTCCTAAATAAAGGAGATATACACCAAATATCCGATATCGGCCAACAGGCCGAAGAGTGAGGAGCACGAAACCTTATCGGTTACGTGTATATAAATAGGGCATCATAGCTCTCGTCTAAGGTACGATTTACAAACCCTAAACTCTTCACAAACCCTAAATTCGATTACTTACTCTCACGCCGGAGGATAATCGGGGGAGACAATCCCTCGATAAGCCTAACGGTGTTTGTTGCTTTCATAGTGCGCAGGTCCCTAAGCATTATCATCTAATTGATACGAGAACAGGAACCCAAACAAGGAACGCCCAACTTTTATATCAACATGTATATGTAGGTTAATTTACCTTGTATGTGGTCTTCTACATCTATTTCGTTTAGTAAATTTGGATACTTTCTTTCACATGCAGATTGGTCAAACACCATAAAGTCAAACATCGTTTGTCCTTGATGTTTGAACACAATCAAGTCAAACTCTTGAACTTCATTATCCATCACAAACTTCCTCCAACCGTCACTAAAAAAACCTTTGTCACTAATGTCCACTGGCCATTCACGACAACCTCTTCTTAGTACTACTTTCTTGCAAGTAACCTTGGTTCAAGTTCATCCAAAATGATTTTGGAATTGACTACAAAAACAATATATGCAAATCGATGCATAGAGTGTTAGACCTATGAAAATCTAAAACAAATTTTTATGTGTCAATGTTTTTACATAGTAAGGCCTTATTGTAACTTAATTCATAAAATATAAAACCTTTCATAAGCATGAAATTGTGATTTGCGTCTAGATTATATCATATAGATTGTAACAGAAAATGTAAAAGTGAAAATGCTTACAAGGTTAAATTTTAAGCCTGGTGGGATGAACTTGAAGAAGTGATTGGGAGGATATGTCATGCCTGTTTCGGAGTGTTGTATGCTATGAATATGTGATTATAAATTCTCACAAGCTATAAGAGTGGTAATGATTATATATAATAAAGATACGAATAGGCATTGTCACATTTACACTCTAGTAGTAAATGAACCACACATTGAACTCGATCTGTTCATCTTCTATGCACTAATGAATTTTTGACGGGATGAAAAAGAGTAAATTACGTGTGATCACGTTTATTTATGATAATTAATTTTGATTTACATATAGGTGAAAGGCAAATGATTGTTCATTTTCATACTAAACTTTAAAGTTATAATTAATGCTTCAAAAGATTGTAATACCCGAATACGGAGTATATTGATTACTAATTAAAGTTCTTGGCTATACATGCTACATAATCACAGATGATTTGCAATTCCTTCAAGTAGAATCACATTCTTGTGAGGTTAGATATCACATGTTGTTATTCACTATTTAGTTTTGACACAGATTTAGTCTTAGTGGGTCGTTGGCTCCACTTGTTATCTCCTACTACGACATGCTGTTGTCATATCAAAACTCGCAAGTTTGAACAAATTAAAATGACAACTTATAACAATTTACGTAACCAAAAGTCACAAGCAATGATAGCGGTTTGTAAGCGAATCATAATTTACTATTAAGATCAAAAAGTTATGAGTATTGCGGAAATAAGTGAAGACAAGTCTAAACCTAATAACCGTCCTAATTGGATGTCAAATAAATTATCATTTTTCTAAAACTAAAATATACACTTGACCGTTTAAGTATGAACAACAGCTCGTTCCTCGCTGATGTCCAGGTTGGGTAAACGCTCTCACAATACTTCTGTACTTGATGTATGTAAAAAGTTTAGCATTTACTTTTTTATTGTTTTGCACTCACAACTTTAGAGAAACTAGACGAGTACCCGCGCTTAGCGGCAACGGTGTCAGTTTCGACAAAATTTCGGCGGCGAATATTACTTTTGAAAAACTTTATTTGTAGCGCTAAAGAATACTTTTCTGATAACTGTTTTTCTGATAGTATGGTTGCATGGCACCCCGACAATATACATTTTTCAACAAATTTGCTAGCAACTACAAAAAAGGTTAAAAAGATCGGTTGAAAACAATCAAAAAGATCGGTTATGAACCACTCTATGTAAGGGTGATCTATTTGAGCGAAACACAAATAGATCGGTTGAGAACCGATCTAACTAATACAACAAATAGACCAGTTGATACCTAAGAACCGATCTATTAAGTAAATTTTCAAATTAAAAAAAAAAAAATATATCGAAACCCATATTTTTTCCAAATTTCTGTTCAATCACACAAAATACACTAATATTCCAATACATGAGTTCAACATCTTACAATACGACACCAAATGGCTTCAAAAAATACAACACCATATAACTATATACGAACAAAGAACATAATTCGAACGATAATTGTTGTATAGCTTGTTACTACGTGTATCCCCTGAATACCAATGAGAAATGATAGATGCACCGATGCATTGATGTTGCAAGCTCATTCAACTTCCGCCTTCCTCCATGAAGGCTTCGACTATATCAATCAACTGTCATAAAGAGAACAAACAAATTAGAATCTCTTGAACTTGATTTCAATGGTGTTGGGGTGTAACAGAAAATTCTACTGCGCGATAAACATCATGGATAGTTTTCAAGAAAATCGAGTACCGTAGAGTATGTAACTGCTGATTCCACTTATTTTCTTCTTCTCTTGAATACCAAAGCACCCAACAGCTTCATATCAAAATAATCCTCCAATGTGAAAATTGTGGTTTCAAATTAGCTCTCACCGTTTTTCCGTTAATGCTACAATGGTCACTGTTAAAAGTCAGAAAAAGGTTCATCAGAAGATGTACAAGAGATAATTGGATATAACGTAAAACTGAGAGGTCAACAGATGAGGCTTCTCAAAATCTAACAGATACTCGAACATGATAAATCAAAATGGTGTGCTTTTTCTTACCTTTGCAGAATCTAACGCTTTCAAGTTCTAACAAATTCGCAGCTTCAAGGGTGTGTACTCTAAAGAAACAAAACTTAGGTGGGTCTAATCATAGGATTGGCATGTTAAAAGTGTGAAGATAAACACAGTCCATCTTTCAGCAGCAATCAAGCTATGACTGCACAATAAAGATCTTTCATGTTTTTAAGTCAGTGAGCAGTATTTCTTTTATCTTTACAAGCTTAGAGCCCTCTAATATTATAGTTCGATCTAAATGCGTTAGACATCATTAGTTTCCGCACCACCTTCAGGCTGGCCTTGTTGTCTAGAGGGTCCATATTGTTATTATCCTTTTTCTAAATCTCCATCCTCTAGAATCACTATCCTCTAATTTTACCTTGTTCATCAACATCATTAGTTTACGCACCACCTTAATGACCACCACTCCTCTCTAAAACCACTATCACAAGCAGGTACGATAGAAGTGACACCATCTCTTCACACCACTGAGTCCCTACGCTTCTAGTGCTGAGTTACCAATTCGCTTTGGGCTACAGCTTAACTATGATCTACACACGATTCTTGCTGCAAATTTGCTTGCAAACCTTACCAAGTGTTTTCCCTAATTTTGTTTGATTTTAACTCAATATTGTTACTCTGCTCCTATTCTTTTGTTTTTGGTATCCCGCCCTTATCTTATACGCTTTGTTTCCTAAGAACTATTTGTTAACGTTGACTATAAAATGATAATAGCACAATCTGTTTGATGCTAAAAGACCACAGTTGTTAAACTAATAAACCATTGAATACTAAACTTCAGAAACAAACTGGAAAAATACAAACAATGAGCATGTATACATAATCTAACCGACAACATTGTTTCATGAAATGACTAAAAACAGGTAACTAATAAAATAATTAAACTACGATTGGAATAGATCTCTAGCATAGATATACGATTGGCTTAAAATAAACATAATCTTGCTTGATATAAACATAATCTTCAAGGCCAACAACAGATAACTTCATAAGTTGGGATATAAACAAAAATGGAGTAGGACTTACAAACAAAAGTGACGCTTGCTTCAAAATATAGCAGATTGAGTGGTATTTCAACCTTCAAACAGCCAATAATCGACCATGAACTGAAGTAACCTTACTCAAAAGCTCTATGTTAACACAAACAATATGCTCATGTATGACTGCTAGTTCTACATCAGTTGGTATATGCATTTTGAGCAAATAAGTAATTAATCTTCCCCAAAGTCATAAACTAAAGAACTAATTCAACCTTGAGACCAATTACTGTCATAAACAAAGCTAGTAAATAAGTGACTAAAACAATTATATTCACTTTACTTTCAACAACAAAGCTATGTATAAAAAATTTATCAACAAATTTACAAGTAACTATACACGAAATAGAATACTAATACAAAATGACTAAATAAAGTCTCATTAAGCAATTTGTGCAGTGAATGAAAACATAATTTAGGGTAAAGGCCACGAATTGAAGTCATGGAACATCAATTATCAAAAACTCTATACCTTGTTGAAAAGGCCCACGGATTGGAGTGAATGAAAACACAAATACGGTTACTAATTCACAAAGACTTTGAGTGAGTAGATCAATTTTTACCTTGTTGAATCAGCGGTACTACTATTTACACCAAGAAATCAAGTGGGCCACGCCTAGTAAATTGTGATACTCTAGGATTTCTTAAATAATTGGATTTCTTAAATAATAATCAAGTGGGCCACACCTAGTAGTTTGTTACTTTTCTTTATTATGTAAATTGAGCTACTTGTATTTTTCCTTTGTGTTTTAGTTTACTTTTTACTGTGTTACATTGAGTAAGGATCAAATGAGGAATATAACTAAGATAAGAAGAATGAGAAGAAACCACAACCACAAATATTTAGATGCACTTACAAAAATAGATGCATCTCCCTATTATTTCTCTTTCCTTATTTAAAATATGTGGCCACAATTTTTTCTCACTCTTCTCATTTCAATAATTTTTCTCACTAGATCCATACTCGTGTTACATTATCACAAGTTTATTATATCATTTTAACTATTGCGATTTTAATTTTCAAAACAAAACTAAATTAGAGAAAAGCTCAATGTATACCTCTATTTTTTATATAGATCTAACTAACCAATCTTGGGCATTCGTTTTTTGATTTAAAAAAAAAATAATAAAAAAAATAAAAAACTCACTTTCATCCATTTTAAAAAATTAAGTATCTTAGAAACCTTTTTTTTTATTTAATTTAGAAAGGCGTATCACAAACCGTTAATAGTTATGCGAAAAAAATCATATCATCACGACGAGAATTAAATCATCTTTCTATATACTTTCAACGATTTTTTTCCATTTTTTTGTGAGTGTTGAAATTTACGTTTGGAAAAATCACATGTGATTCGTAATTTTAAAATCACATGTGATTTGTGAAATCACACCTGATTACTAACATACAAATCATATGTGGTTTGTGAAATCACACGTAATTCATAACATACAAATCACATGTGATTTTTTCAGACGCAAATTTTAACACAAAAACAAAACTCCAAAAAAAAAATCCGTCAAAGTTATATTGAAGTGCCCGTCTATTAAAAGATAAAAAAATCTCGCCGCGATGGTATTTTTTGTCGCTTAAGATTATGTTTGCAAGAATCTTTTATTTTCTTTAAAAATATGTGAAATGTTTTTTTATTATTTTATTTTTTTATTTTTTTTTATCTAAAATGATAGATGGATTGGTCATAAATTAAGATAGTTACAATTATTAACGTATTCCCGAAATATTGACCTAACAGTGTAATTATTTGTAATCGTTCTTTAATTGTATCTAATTAATTGTAATTAATGAAAGTTGTAGTATTGGTTATACAAAATATCGCCTACAAAGCGTTATTTATATTTTACGATCTGCTAAGTTGTTGTTAATGACAAAGTGTAAACTTGTTGTTTAGTAAACATATTTTAGTTTTAAAGTCTTGCATACTAATTTTTGCTACATTACATTCATATAAAACACATATTTTCATTTTCTTAAAATAGAATGTCACATCCCATTTATGGGAATTTGCTCAATACATTATGGAAAGATTGTGATGGTTACTAAACATATCTCTTACACAAGTTTAGTGTGGTTGACTCTCCATCGTTTCTTACAACAAGTTTCGTGTTGACCAAGTTTTAATGTGAGTGACTTTGATGGTTGGCAGTTAGGCAAAATACATACTGCAGACCTGGCGAACCTCGTGTAACACGACGGAACCTTCTGAGGTTCCGCATGATCCACCCAAGGCTGATGAGTTGTTTGGCTAAAATCCCAAACCATTGTGCTAGCATTTTCTCTTATCACGTCTCTCATATGTTTGCACATATTCATATTTTTCATCTAACCTTTAACATCTCATTATGATGAAGATTCTTGTAGCGAAGAAGTTCACAAGTACACTATAAAGTACAAGTATTCAAACCAACGTGCAGACTTGTTAGGCTAGCATCGTGTAGATTGTGTAGTTTACACTTATTTGATGTGTGTATAAGTTGTGATCGTTGATTTTTAGGCCTTAAAACCATAGTGTGGACGGAGTGATCT
>LBNU01016991.1:27624-41658 GCA_014162995.1 Artemisia annua | reverse complement strand
AATAATAAGAGAGGCAAAAAGAAAAAGAAAAAAGGAAAAAAAAAAAAAAAAAGATGGACTTATGTTTCCCCATTTAATCTTAGGTTAATCCCCACCATTAGATTAAACTAGATGAATGGTGGGGATTTGTCCCTTGGTATGCACCAAAATAAGAGTATGCAATTGAATTTTCCTCCCAATTTACCTCCTTTGAACAGCATTAAAATGTAAAATAGTATATATATTTATTGAGAGTTTAACATTGCGCGCTTTGACAAAATTATAGATCACAACTGTTTTCAAGTTGTCAATTTCAACAAATCTACTTGTGCTCCCTTGGTCAAGGATAACGTCGTTTTTTTTATATATATATAAAAAAAAAAAGATTGTAACATATCAACAATCTATGTATACGGCAGTTTACTTAACATAGACGCACAATTAGGTTTCCTTGTCCTTCCCTTTGAAAGCTATGACCAAAGAATTAAATCCAAATATCCAAGAATCTTATCAGCATGTATTGTCCATGTAATCCACCAGTAACTCATTAACCATACCTCTATCTGGTATCTTCCCGGCTGCACCATATATTGGCGCAAGTCCTCCATCTACTGGCCCGGGATTTTTCTTTACCTAAACAAGAAAGTAATTACAATTTGCCGATAAGACAACAGAAAAATAGATTTGTTTTTACATAAACAGCGTAATGAAATAATTATGTTTTAGTAGCTACTTACAATTTGCACCGATTCCTTTAGATCTTTCACGAAGTCGTCAACAATAGGTACATGTTGAAGGGTCACACAAATATGGATGCTGTAGAAATGAACAGATTTTAATTGTCATTTTCAAGATTATTATTTCACAATTCACAAAAATAAACTAGTATAGCTGGAAAATGCATGCGATGAGCGGGTTGGATAACAAAACGGGCTACTGTCAAATGTGTACATACTTTTACTGTTGCCATGTCGGGTTGGTCGACCAACAAAAGTTGTGTTCATTCATAAGTAATGTGTGAACTCGTTACATAGTTGTATACATTTGAAACATTTTAGGCAAGTTTTGACCCGTTTGATCTGCTCAATCCACTGACTTTAAGCAATAAAATTCAAAATATTACCCGCTTGACCCATTAAAAGATATAACAGCTGTTATAGTATACCTGTTGGGTCTCTGCAACGGATTTAAGTGCCATCCTTTAGAAGACAGCATGTCGTTCACTTCAAATATGTCGATAACATTAGACGCAAAAGCCACAATTGTCATATCTGGTCTTCCGACGATATACAACTCTGGGATATCTTTCACTCTGCAAACCATTATGATAATCTTTCTTATGATAATGGGAAAAAAAAGTAGTTTTATGTTAAAATTTTGAAAGAGATTGGAGACAGAAAAATACCCGTTTTGTATCCTCTTTGATGCTTCCATTATATCTCTTGTGTGCTCAAGGTAACCTTTTAAAAAATGAACCAATAATGATTGTTATAGTGTATAAGATGTGGTAAAAAGTGGGATAGTCATTATAAGGTTAGGATCAAAATATGTCACCTTCTTGTCCTAAAGAAAGCATAGCTGCCCAAGCCCCTGCAATCAGCCCTCCAGGTCGGCTACCGGCTATTGTTGGAGATACGTAAAGACCACCAGACCACTCCGTAACTGTAACATCGACATAAAAAAGTACTATAAGAACTCAAGCAAAAGCGTCAAATTGAAAACATTTATGAGTAAACCGTAAATGTCTCGATTTGGGTAATATTTTTCCTCCAATGGGTCAAAAAGTATTTGTCGACTGTTACCCAGCCCACTTATTTTTCCACCTACTCAATCATTTCATACAACAAACTCACACACATCTTTTTCAGCGTTGGGCTTTTTTATGATTTAAATAAGATGGTCAACAGATTCTTTTCATTTATTCAACATGTAATATGATGGTTTCAAAAAGAAACATGCTTCTGAATGAAGAAACTTACCAGCAACAAATTGATGCTGTTTAAGACGAAACGATACACAAGTTAGCCAATTTCCAATACGCCGGCCACCACCAGATACACCACAATCAGAAAAGCAATAAAGATAATGAGCATTCAAACTCAAATTTTAAGCACAATATAAACTTGCATAACTATTAAACTTGTTACCTTCCGAATTTCATGGTTTCTGTATAGAACTATGCTAGTCCCTTTGGGGGCCAACCCATACTTGTGTACATCTGCTGATATAGAGGTCACTCCTTGGACAGAAAAGTCAAATGGTGGAATAGAATACCTACGATAAGAATAAAGATGAAGAAAGTAAATATATTTGGCGTGATGCATAAGGCACAGTGAGATAGGATCATAGGAATGTGAAAACAAAGGAAACATAATCACACCCGAGTTTACGTGCAAAAGGTAGCACGAAACCCCCAAGACAAAGGTCTACATGCAAACAGATCCCGTAACTGAATGCTAATTCACCGAGCTCCTGCAAGAGACATTGCCAAAATCATCACAACTTTGTAGGACACCTTGAGGGAAACTTCTTAAACATTAGTACTTGGACTTCAGTGACTCAATATTTGAGGCGATGTTATTGACCAAAAGTGTCTTGCAAGAGACAATGCCAAAATCACCCCAATATTTGAGGTGATATACTCATATATGTAATACATATTTCTTGTAGATCAGCTAGCTAAGAAATGCAGACCAAGTACAATCACTGAAAAGGTTGATAAGTTGACAAAATTTGCAGGGTCATGCTCGTACCTCGATTGGGTCAATGATTCCATGTGGAAAACCAGGTGCCGATCCAACAATCTGATTTGTAATGTAAGTATGAGTAATGAAATAAGTTAAATAAAATGACGAGAGAACGAAAGACGAAAATTAGTGACAACTTTAACAGTCACGGAGTACATACCATTATGGTGTTTTTATTGATATATTTCTTGATAGCTTTGACATCTGCTTGGAACTCCTTATTCACAGGAACACGCCACAACTTGATTTTGAAATATTGGCAAGCCTTGTCATAAGCCGAGTGTGCAGATTCAGGGATTATCCTAATAAAAAGAAACGGGTCGAATGTCACACGAAGTGTCTTCAAATGCATCAAACCTCCTAAATCGTTTTACATGAAAAGGCTTGATTATTCTTGTAAAAATCTAGTTTTTGTAAACATATTTAGCACATTATAATTTAAAATTAGAATAAATAGATAAATGAATTTGTGAATCGGCCTAACCCGTTTTACCAAACCGCCCATTTTCCCGCCTGTATTAAAAAAAACACACGGAAAAGTGATCAAACTCACATCTCTGGACATGTGATGTTTTTTGTCGCCTTCATGTAGTCACGTGATGATTTCACAGCTAATAATATACTTTCGGTTCCTCCTGAAGTCATGTTTCCACATACTTGTCCTCCAGACGCTTTTTCTTTACTTCCAAATAGAGCAGCTGTCATGGCAACCACTTCTGCCTCAAATCTCACAACACTTCGAAATACATCTAAATGTAATGGGTTTGTATGTGCAAACCTAAAATGTAATGTTGATTAAGTAGAGTACTTTATGGTCCAAATTATATAAGAGAAAGTGAGAAATGAGAAACATGTGTCTTACTAACATTGAACACGCCTCGTTTATTAATGAAAAGTGACCTTCAGATTCACTGCCTCCGATATACCTGCAGAAATAAATGTTAGCATAGGATACCAACCAATGTGGAATAAGTGGTAACACCTAAAACCTCTTTACATTGTAGAAAGAACATGACTTCTGTAATGATATATTCATATTTGATACAATTATCATAAATGAAAATTTGGTAAATATTTTTTGGGCCAACCTGACCTCTAGCAAAATTGCCCTTTTTGATCATCATCCAACCTGGCTATTTTGCCACATTTAAAAGTATGTACTAGGGTGTACTGATGGGGTGATCATTAAAAAAATCAATAAAATATTTTGTGATCATAGAGTTTAATGGAAGAGTTGCGGAACAATTTGAAGAACATACACTGTACCCGAACATTTGCCTTGCCAAGCTGGATCCTTTTGTTTCTCGTCTTTCATTTGTTCTATGACCCCACCGCCCAATCCTGTTTTTGGAAGCTCGGTTCTCCAACCATCCCTTTTTGATTTACTAGATGATTGCAATTTGTCAACAACCTGCATAATAGAATAACACCTTCACTTTTTCAATATTATTCATTTTCCCTTTTGATAATCGAGGCAAGGAAAAATAACCAAAGTTTATAACATAAGGTAGGCATCATGATCCAAATTGTAACGACGCGTATGAATCACTGTCTTCATGAGTAGTTAGTCATTGTGTCCATGTGAGAAAAGTACACCTTACATATGACTAATATATCACTCAAATGGTATGAACTCTAAATCAAAAGTCATACATTACCCTGCATCATATGAATGACTTTGCTACGGGGTGTTTGGCATTGCTTTTACTAAAAAGTAAATATTTGTCATAAACCAATAAAATAATCATTTGTTGTGACAAAACGGGCTGTAAAATATAATGATGTACTCTACTGTTTCTAAGTGTAATAATCATAATATCACTTTCTTGAGCATTTGAAAAGTTCTGGTTACTTAAGAATTCACATATAAAATCACCTCTAAATAATCATACAATCATACTCCTTCGGTAGTGTTCACGATTGCTTACCAAAACTACGCATCTGATTATTGCCTTAAATTCGCCAGATACAAATCCCAAACACCCTTATTTTTGTTTCAACTACTTAACCATATCATCTAAAACTGTCTATCATCTCCACTACACTAACCGTGCTTAAAGTTGCAATAACTAACCAGTGGCAGAACTGAACTAAGCAAGGAGTATAAACACAATGGCTTTGTATCGTGTGCATATAGGAAAAATCGAGATTTTTACAAAGACAACAAAAATCTAAAAAGTTCTAAGGAAAACATAGACCATACCTTTTGTTTCTCAGCATCAATATACTTCTTAACACCAGGCACCAACCTATCATTTCCAACAAAAACAAATCTCATCAAGCATAAATAACTCAATTCTAAAAACATGGTACCTTAAAAAAAAACATGTTGCTAGAAAACATACTTAACACATGACATGAAAAACCCAACAACAGTCGACTTAACACCTTTCTCTTGTACAACTTGAACAAAAGATTGAACAATCCTAGCAACAAAAAACGTAACAAAAGGAACTACAAGTACAAACAACGGTTCAAATCCCGACAAAAATGAGTTAACAGATTTTCTTATTTCATTTATCATTGGAATAACCGAAGATGAATACTCCATGTTTTTATTTTTTTATTTTATGAGATTAGATGATGATGATGATGTTAATTATTTAAATATGAGTTTTTGTTTTTTTTTGTCGTAATAGGTGAGGTTAAGAAGCAAAGCGTTTATTAAATGTTTTTTATTTTGAGTGTAAGTTTCTGTTGGCGTATATAACATGTTTGATAATGACAAATTGACAATGACGAATGTTGTTATCAGCAGCTTTCTCTATCCGGATCTTGTGCATTTTGATATTTGGTTTATTGAAACCGGGCCGAAATGAGGTGAAACTATGGACCGATGACTAGATGGTGTGTCGTAATTAGCTAGGTGTTGGATCGATCTAGGACTCTAGGTTATCGATAGACACATATGTGTCCTTAGTTTGGTTTCGGGTAGGTCATGATTTTGAAGTAACCGGTTCTTGACTTATGTTGAGCGAGAGTGTTGAGAAGCTTTGAGCCGTATGGTTAAAAAAAAATCGAGTTCACAAGCACTAGAGGTGTTAAGAACTTATGATATTTGTTTTTAATAGTGTGCTTGGTTCAAACTTGAGAAAAAGAAAAGGAAAGTCAATGATAATGGTGAGGAAAAGGAAAAAGAAAGAATATCATTCTCTCAATTTATTGGGTAATAACTATTGGATAATGGATCATTGCATTATACTCTATCGAGCACTTTTATTCATTATCTTTCTCATTTCTCACCTCATAACCCCTTACCAAGCATGCTCTAAATAATTGTTAAAATGAACTAGATTTATTATTATTATTATTATTATTATTATTATTATTATTATTATTATTATTATTATTATTATTATTATTATTATTTTTATTTTATTTTTTTTGAACTAGAACTTTATTAAAAAGAAACAAACTAAGACCAATACATATCACTCCTCAAAAGAGAGGAAAGTTCACGAGGAAACGAAACATCTCATTTAAAAGGTAAAACGGAAGAAGATGCGAAGTAAGCGGCCCAATGAGCAACTTTGTTGTTTTCACGCTTAGTCAATGAGAAAGATAATTGCAAATTCTTCGACCACGAGCGAATATCAGCTACAAGAGCCGTAAGGCTCCATGGAGGAATCGTTTCCGTAGATGAGAGAGTAATAGCTGTCTAACAATCGGATTCTACAATAGCATAAGACCAACCACGACCAAATGCCAAATGACACGCATAGCGCACTGCTAAAATTTCTGCATGATGAGGAGACATAGAAGAACAAGGCATACCATCGACATAAAGGAGAACATGTAGAATCACGCGCTACAACAGCAAAAGCGCCCTTGGAGTCCATGAAAGCTGCATCACAGTTTTACTTCACCTGAAAGTTAGGGGGAGATCCACCGCAGTGAAGTCTGAGATGTAGAACGAGGACAATCCGCTTTTGCAATGAGATTTTAGGCCATTATCTTATCGAATTCATTCAACTGAGCATTAATCGAGGCTAAAGTGCGCTCATGAAAAAGATCAACTTTATCATAAACAAAAGCACAACGGGATCTCCAAATGAACCAAGAAAATTTTGCCACGGTTGATAGAATACGAGAAGCTTCAGAACTTGACTTACAAATATCAACAAATCTCTGAAAGCAAAGAGAAACACTTGTACTTGATGGATGATTCCGAAAACATTAAAAAGAACCAAACCAAACAGGACGAGTCCATGCACACTCAAAAAGTAAATGTTCAATTGTTATTGAATACTTTGGGCAAGGGGAGCATCTTCTTTTAAATAGATTATCCATGGTTGCAACAGAGTTAGTGATGGATTTCCATGAAAATAGCTTAATTTTTGGTTGTGTATGTATATTCCATAGATTCTTCTAGAATTTTTGTGGAGGCCTAGAGCTTGAATCTGCTTTGGAAGCTTCAAATCGTTTCAACAAAAGAGCTTACTTGTACCTAGATTTTACCTTGTATTGACCTTTTGCATTATAGTGCGAGACGAGCTGGAATGAAGATCCAGTTTGAGAAATAGGAATCTCCTAGATGATGTCAGCCTTACCAAGCCACCCACTTGAGAAGCTGGTCGCTAGAAAGAAGCGACAAGGAAGCGAAGCTGTCTACGAAGCTTTGCTTCTTCCCCTGTAGTCGTAATACTCGGCTCGTCGCTACTTTGATTCAAAAGGTAACCGTGGTTTGCGACTTTCTCTGATACTTTACCACAGTTTTGAAGCATCCTACTATTCCAAGCACAATTCTCGATGAAATATGATACTTTACCACAGTTTGGAAATGGACTGAGTAGTGAATGAATGTAAAAATCTTCATTTAGAGGAACCCATTTTTGTGTCCAAAATGAAATACTCTGCCCATTTCCCACCTACCATCTAACACCATGAAGTAATAAATTACGACATTAAGTAAACTGCTCCAAAGTCATTATGGGCGGGAACCTTGTTTTGCAATAAGAAAGTTTGAGCGGGGAAAGTATAGACCTTTAATTACCTTACCTCAAAATGGTCCAGGGTTCAAAGAAGCCTCCACCATTGTTTGACTAGAAGAGAATTATTAAAGGCTTCTAGATTACGAAAACCGATACCATCGTCAACTTTTGGATCCGTAAGCTTTTCCCAACTTTTCCAATGGATATGTCGTTCATGAGAATCACCACCCTAAAAGAAACGACGGACATATACCATAAGCTTGTTTAAGAAACCCTTCGCTAACAGATAACATTGCATTGCATAAGTTGGAATAGCTTTAATAATAGATTTTATTAACACTTCACAAAAGGAATTTCTGCTTCCATCCTTACAATTTTTGAAGAACTTTTTCTAACAGAAAACCAGAGAGCTCTCCATTCTTTCGACCATATACTGATGGAAGCCCTAAGTATTTATCATTCGGACACATCAATTTAACCTTAAGGGCAACACAAATGCTATTTTGCAACGTAATTGGGGTATTGGGAGAGAATAAAAGCAGATTGCTGAGGAGATGTGATTTTCCCAATCAAAGGCTTCAATCTGTTTGACAAAATATTTGAGATGATCCTGTAAATAAAATTACAAAGACTAATTGGTCGAAACTGACTTAGAGATTCCGGGTGGGGGACTTTCGGAATAAGCACAACTAATTTTTTATTGATTTCGGGCAACATATGACCCATCTAAAAGAAATAAGAAATAGTTTTGCATACATAATCACCAACGAAATGCCAGTACTTATGATAAAATATACTAGAAAAAGCATCGGAGCTTTAAGACATCCAAGTTGTTTCTGTAGCCCGATGAATTTCCTCAATGAAACACGAACTTGCAATTTGAGATTCATTTCTTGTGAAACAACGGGGCTCAACACGCTAATATTCTCCTTCAAATCACGGGGACCAATAGATTGAAATAGAGCCCTAAAGTGATCTTGGACAAGAAATTGTATGTCTTTCAGATCATACAACCAATCTCCTTGTACACCACGGTAAATTTTTTATTGTTTATTTTCGTTTTTTTATTTCTTTTTTTCTTTTTTTAGTAAACTAAATAAACACTACATAGGCTTTTTTGCTTTCATACATGGGCTTTTGATTTAAATGGGCATAAGCTTTTGATTTAACTGGCATTGTTTATTGGCTTTTGATTTAAATGGACCTTTAAATAAAGCTCTATAAACTGCATATATTTAAAGCTACTGATAAACCTCTAAGACACCTCTTTGAGTTCAAACAACTGCTTTGAACCAAACGAGTTGAAATGAGTTCATAAGATGGAGTAATTAACAATATCTCAGAAGTGTTTGTATTAATTAAAGGATTGACCATCTAGAGTAAAATTGAGTACCTTTGAATCTTACTTATATGGTCCATTCATTGCACCCAACCAACTTATCTCTTTCACCATTTTCTTAAAACAAAACCTACCCAACCACACATATCTCTCATTCATTGCACCGAACCACCCACAACTATACGAACCACAACTTTCAACATACTCAACAAAACAAAACACAGTTTTAAAAACCAGAACCAAATACAAAACTAATTTATTAAAAACCAGAATATAAATACAAAACTAAATTATTAAAAACCAGAACCCACCATCTCTGCAGGGTGAACTTCCCTAAAATTCATATTATCTAATAGAGTAATTCTAAAAGTCATTCTTTCGATCCCAATTGCGGCATGCAAACTCCAGTAATAATTACATATTGTATACCAATCACGGTTGGTACGCACAATGATGCACTGATGATCTAGAGTATGATATTCATAAGCCATATCATATCGTCCTCTTACAATCACATTGGCTGCTTCAATTAAGTCAAGCACATCAAGGAATATTGTCCGATCAACGACAACAAAATCTATAGGGTCGCTGCCTTCAATCACGATATGTATGTTCATAAATCTACCTTCTAATCCATGTATTCTTATTGCTCCATTCTGTTCATACAGTTAAACACTTCTAGAATGAGGAGCCTGTAAAGAAGTTCCTGCATGTTAACTTATATATGAAAAAAAGTCGGCAGCAACAGCAATACTTATTTGTAAATAGGAATCTCCTAGATGATGTCAGCCTTACCAAGCCACCCACTTGAGAAGCTGGTCGCTAGAAAGAAGCGACAAGGAAGCGAAGCTGTCTACGAAGCTTTGCTTCTCCCCCTGTAGTCGTAATACTCGGCTCGTCGCTACTTTGATTCAAAAGGTAACCGTGGTTTGCGACTTTCTCTGATACTTTACCACAGTTTCGAAGCATCCTACTATTCCAAGCACAATTCTCGACCACAGTTTGGAAATGGACCGAGTAGTGAATGAATGTAAAAATCTTCATTTAGAGGAACCCACTTTTGTGTCCAAAACGAAATACTCTGCCCATTTCCCACCTACCATCTAACACCATGAAGTAATAAATCACGACATTAAGTAAACTGCTCCAAAGTCATTATGGGCAGGAACCTCGTTTTGCAATAAGAAAGTTTGAGCGGGGAAAGTATAGACCTTTAATTACCTTACCTCAAAATGGTCCAGGGTTCAAAGAAGCCTCAACCATTGTTTGGCTAGAAGAGATTTATTAAAGGCTTCTAGATTACGAAAACCGATACCATCGTCAACTTTTGGATCCGTAAGCTTTTCCCAACTTTTCCAATGGATGTGTCGTTCATGAGAATCACCACCCCAAAAGAAACGACGAACATATACCATAAGCTTGTTTAAGAAACCCTTCGCTAACAGATAACATTGCCTTGCATAAGTTGGAATAGCTTGAATAATAGATTTTATTGACACTTCACAACCAGCTTGAGAAAGGAATTTCTGCTTCCATCCTTACAATTTTTGAAGAACTTTTTCTAATAGAAAACCAGAGAGCTCTCCATTCTTTCGACCATATACTGATGGAAGCCCTAAGTATTTATCATTCGGACACATCAATTTAACCTTAAGGGCAACACAAATGCTATTTTGCAACGTAATTGGGGTATTGGGAGAGAATAAAAGCAGATTGCTGAAAATCAAAGGCTTCAATCTATTTGACAAAATATTTGAGATGATCCTGTAAATAAAATTACAAAGACTAATTGGTCAAAACTGACTTAGAGATTCCGGGTGGGGGACTTTCGGAATAAGCACAACTAATTTTTTTTTTATTGATTTCGGGCAACATATGACCTATCTAAAAGAAATAAGAAATAGTTTTGCATACATAATTACCAACGAAATGCCAGTACTTATGATAAAATATACTAGAAAAAGCATCGGAGCTTTAAGACCTCCAAGTTGTTTCTGTAGCCCGATGAATTTCCTCAATGAAACACGAACTTGCAATTTGAGATTCATTTCTTGTGAAACAACGGGGCTCAACACTTCAATATTCTCCTTCAAATCACGGGGACCAATAGATTGAAATAGAGCCCTAAAGTGATCTTTGACAAGAAATTGTATGTCTTTCAAATCATACAACCAATCTCCTTGTACACCACGGTAAATTTTTTATTGTTAATTTTTTGTTTTTTTATTTCGTTTTTTCTTTTTTTAGTAAACTAAATAAACACTACATAGGCTTTTTTGCTTTCATACATGGGCTTTTGATTTAAATGGGCATAAGCTTTTGATTTAACTGGCGTTGTTTATTGGCTTTTGATTTAAATGGACCTTTAAATAAAGCTCTATAAACTGCATATATTTAAAGCTACTGATAAACCCTAAGACACCTCTTTGAGTTCAAACAACTGCTTTGAACCAAACGAGTTGAAATGAGTTCATAAGATGGAGTAATTAACAATATCTCAGAAGTGTTTGTATTAATTAAAGGATTGACCATCTAGAGTAAAATTGAGTACCTTTGAATCTTACTTATATGGTCCATTCATTGCACCCAACCAACTTTTCTCTTTCACCATTTTCTCAAAACAAAACCTACCCAACCACACATATCTCTCATTCATTGCACCGAACCACCCACAACTATACAAACCACAACTTTCAATATACTCAACAAAACAAAACACAGTTTTAAAAACCAGAACCAAATACAAAACTAATTTATTGAAAACGAGAACCTAAATACAAAACTAAATTATTAAAAACCTGAACCCACCATCTCTGCAGGGTGAACTTCCCTAAAATTCAAATTATCTAATAGAGTAATTCTAAAAGTCATTCTTTCGATCCCAATTGCGGCATGCAAACTCTAGTAATAATTACATATTGTATACCAATCACGGTTGGTACGCACAATGATGCGCTGATGATCTAGAGTATGATATTCATAAGTCATATCATATCGTCCTCTTACAATCACATTGGCTACTTCAATTAAGTCAAGCACATCAAGGAATATTGTCCGATCAACGACAACAAAATCTATAGGGTTGCTGCCTTCATTCACGGTACGTATGTTCATAAATCTACCTTCTAATCCATGTATTCTTATTGCTCCATTCTGTTCATACAGTTAAACACTTCTAGAATGAGGAGCCTGTAAAGAAGTTCCTGCATGTTAACTTATATAAAAAAAAAAGTCAGCAGCAGCAATACTTATTTAAAAAAACATTGATAACCAAAGTAAAATTGGAAGTTCATAAAAAGGAAACCTACGCTGGAAGTGATTACAGATATGATTCAAAGTATTCCCGGCGTTTTTAATGGTAAAAGAGTTTCCCTGGTAAGTATTGGTATTCCAAAGAAATTATTTGCCATAGCAATTTTTGAGTGTGTTTCTGGTTAGTATTTTTGGTTAGCAGCAGTGTGTTTTGAGTGTGGTGAAATGAGTGCGTAAGTGTGTTTGTTTATATAGTGATTGGGTTTGTGGGTTGTATAGTTAAGGATCATGGATGAGGTGATATTGGCCGTTGGATTACATGTTAGATTTTGGATCGTGGATGAGGTAATATTGGCCGTTGATTTACATGTTAAATTTGTGATCTATGTGAAGTGAAATAGACCAATGGTAGTCAAGCGTGAATTTAGTTGCGGATCGTGGATGAGGTGATATTGGCCGTTGGATTACATGTTAGATTTTGGATCATGGATGAGGTAATATTGGCCGTTGGTTTACATGTTAAATTTGTGATCCATGTGAAGTGAAATAAACCAATGCTAGTCAAGCATGAATTTAGTGATTTTGTTGTAACCGAGGTATCTTATGTGCCCTTAATAGCTTACCGACATGTGTTATTGTCATAGGTTTGGTAATGAGGCATAGAAATGGTGTTTTCAATATATGATCAAAAAAATAATGGTATGTACAGATGAGAATATTAAAATATGTTAGTTTTACTGATAGCTTTTTGCAGAAGATATATGTTAATACAAATATCGCTTAAAAACATTATTTATATTTTACGATCTTTGCTAAGTTTTGTTAACGACAAAGTGTAAACTTTAGTTTTTAGTAAAACATAATTATAGATTAAGACTTGCATAACTAGACTTTATTTCATATAAACATTTGCTACATTTACATTTCATATAAAACATAATATTTTCATATTTCCTAAAATAGAAAATGTACATGACATCATGATATGCATCATGAGCATTTATGAAAAGGTTGAGTGTTTGACTTTCCATAAGACTTCTTACACATTTTAGAAAGTCTTTTACTCTATCTATTGTGTGTTTGACTAGTAGGAACATGGATGTGACATTGCTTAATATGGAAAGATTTCTTGCACATTAGTTTGTCAGACCTGGCGGAACCTTGTGAGTACACGGACGGAACCCATGGTTTGGTTCCGCCGTGTCCGCCAGGGTGCTGACTTGTTTGGGTATAAATACCAAACCACTTGCAAGAAATCATCCATCACTTCTCATTATAATTTACACATACATTCTCATTACATTCATCTAACTTATTAACACTTCATTTGTGTGAGATCTTTTGTAGCAAAGGAGATCACAAGTTCATACCAAAAGTTACAAGGTTCAACATAAAGTTGCAAGTCTTGTTAGCTTAGTCTTGTGTAAACTAGTGTGGTTTATACATCTATTCATTGTGTACTTTAAGTAGTGATCGGTTAGTATTTTAGGCCTTAAAATACATAGTGTGACGGGAGTGGTTGTACCCTTGTAAAAGAACTCGACATCTAGCTTTGTGTCGGTAATCTTGTGTAAGCGACGTGTAAGGTTTTCTCCGCCGGTGAAAGGAGCTTGTTGACTAGTGAAAGAAACTCTCGAGTTGGATACTCGGGGCGTGGAGTAGGGCAAGGAAAAAGAGTCCTTGTAGCCGAACCACGATAAACTATCGTGTTGTGGTTTGATTGTTTCTTTCGTTACTCTTGCATATTATATATTGTCTTGTAGTTTAGATCTTTGATTAAACGTAA
>LBNU01016991.1:15473-26922 GCA_014162995.1 Artemisia annua | reverse complement strand
TCAACCTATATTCTAAATCGTGTCTTAATTAGACCATTTTTGAACAAAACTCCATATGAACTATATACAGGTAAAAAGCCCACATTAGGATATTTTAGAGTGTTTGGGAGTAAATGCTTTATTCTTAACACCAAGGATTATCTCACCAAATTCGATCCAAAGTCTTATGAAGGTGTGTTTCTTGGATATTCACAAAGTAGTAAAGCTTACATTGTTCTAAATAAAGAAACCTTAAGAGTTGAGGAATCGTTAAACGTAACATTTGACGAAAGTCCACCTCCCTCTAAGACATTACCTTTGGTAGATGATGACTTAGTTGAAAGTCAAGTAATGGAAAGTCAAGAAATCATAGAAAATGACAAAGAAGAAGAACCAACAAACCAAGAAATTGTCAATGTTAAAGAATTCAAAAGTCATCCATTAGATAGTGTCATAGGAAATATTAATGAAAGAACCCTAAGATCAAAAGTCCAAAATGAAAGTAACTTATTTTGTTTTGTGTCAACTATTGAACCGAAAAATGTAAACGAAGCTATAAAAGATGAATCATGGGTAATAGCCATGCAAGAAGAATTAAACCAATTTGTTAGGAATGATGTTTGGACATTAGTTCCTCAACCGAAAAGTCAAACAATAATTGGAACAAAATGGGTTTTTCATAATAAAAATGGATGAAAATGGCGTAGTGTCTAGAAACAAAGCTAGGCTAGTGGCACAAGGATATAATCAACAAGAAGGCATTGACTACGATGAAACTTTTGCTCCGGTTGCTAGGCTCAATAAGAATTTTACTTGCATATGCATGCGCACACAATTTTAAACTCTTTCAAATGGACGTCAAAAGTGCATTCTTAAACGGATTTATTAATGAAGAAATGTATGTTGCTCAACCACCGGGCTTCATCGACTTTGAAAAACCTAATCATGTTTACAAACCTAAAAAGGCTTTATACGGACTTAAGCAAGCTCCAAAAGCATGGTATGATCAACTTAAAACCTTCCTAGTAGACCATAAGTATACCATGGGACTAGTAGAAATACTCTCTTCACTAAGAAGAAAGGCACACATATTATCATAGTCCAAATCTATGTTGATGACATTATATTCGGTTCAACTTGTCAAGAATTATGTGTTGATTTCTCAAGAATCATGCATGATGAGTTTGAAATGAGTATGATGGGAGAACTCAACTTTTTCCGAGGACTCCAAATCAAACAACTAGAAGATGGTATCTTCTTTAATCAATCTAAATACATTAAGGATATGCTTAAGAAATTTGGTCTAGAAGATTCAAAACTAATCAAAACACCTATGTCCACGAAAATCAAACTTACCAAGGATGAGGAAAGTGAATCCGTAGATAGCACTAAATATAGAGGTATGATTGGAAGTCTACTTTACCTAACGGCTAGTAGACCCGACATTATGTTTAGTGTTTGTTTATGTGCCTGCTTTCAAGAAGATCCTAAAACAATTCACCTTGAAGCCGTAAAAAGGATCTTTAGATACATTAAGGGTACTACACACTTAGGATTATGGTATCCCAAAGGAACGGGAGTAGACACCATAGTGTATGCCGAGTCGGACCATGCCGGTGACTATGTTGATAGAAAAAGTACAAGTGGTATTTGTACCTTTATTGGACATTGTCTCACCTCATGGTTCTCTATGAAGCAAACGGCTCTCGCTATCTCAACAACGGAAGCCGAATACGTATCGGCCAGAAAAGCATGTCAACAAGCTCTTTGGATGAAGCAAGCTCTTGTCGACTACGAAATTCAACTTAACGATATCTCCATTCTTTGTGACAACAAGGGAGCCATAGATCTTAGCAAGAATCCAGTTCAAAATGCTCGTACTAAACATATTGAAATCCGTCATCATTTTCTTCGTGACAACGTTCAAAAAGGAAACATCTCAATTGAGAAAGTTTCTTCCGAAAACAACATCGCCGACATTCTCACAAAACCTCCTAAAAGAGAACCATTTAACCTTCTTAGGCTTGGCTTAGGATTAATGGAACCTACATTATAGTTCTGAACGTTAGAATAAAATCACAAAAATCAAAACAAATCAAAAAAAAATTTATCTGCTGATGCGGCGAAACCCTGCGACAAAAAGGGCGGAACCCCATTTTTGGTTCCGCCGTATCTGCCAACCTGCAGCAACTTTTCCTTATTTTATATTAAACCAAACACCCATTATCTCATACCACCACTTCCAAACTGTTACTATTCACTTCACCACTCATCCAAACCAACGAAAATTTGGTCATCTCTTCATTCACATTGCTCTCTTATCATCATTGTAAGTATTCTAAACATAATCATACTCCTGAT
This sequence comes from Artemisia annua, assembly GCA_014162995.1. Taxonomy (NCBI): domain Eukaryota; kingdom Viridiplantae; phylum Streptophyta; class Magnoliopsida; order Asterales; family Asteraceae; genus Artemisia; species Artemisia annua. The sequence goes on along the minus strand of LBNU01016991.1, from coordinate 24,582 downwards.
CTGCGTTTAGGAATTCTATTTTTGCACAAAATCTAAAACTTGAGGTTATGCATTAACTTGAAAATTTCATATAGAAATTTAGTGGTTAAACTAAACTAATCATGCTTCCCATAGTTAGGAATTGCATCCTTGTAAGACATTAACATGTTTACTAAAACACCCCATGTCAAATTCTTGCAAAAATTTCTCACAAATAGGAAAAATATTTTTTCGTCTCATATTGTAAATACAAAATAAAAACGTTATGTTTAAAACATCACTTGCATAATGTCTCTTGAATGCTAAAGGGAATACATAACTAATATGTATTTTTCGGGTACATTCAAACGAAGCTACATTAACTTAGGAGCGTTTGGGTTATCTTTTCTTTACAACTAAAACTTGCATCATAAAACGCTTTTAGCATAAAAAATGAGTCAAGATAACCGCACATCCACATTGTTTTCATATAGGCACACACTAGACCATTCACATTGTAGAAATCATTACTTGAACTAAAAATGCGAAATTTTGTGTTTGTTAGGAATCATCATGCCTCCCGCAACTCATTATGATCATAAGGACACCATTCACTACCTACCCAAACACCACAAAACCAAAGGTCTTACCGAAGCCCAAAGGGACATTTTCAAAGCCATAGAAAAACGTTATGTCCACGAAGGTAGAACCATTGACCCATCCTTCCTAACCGGAACCAATCTTCATAGGGAACTCGCCACCATCAACTTTGATTGCCTCCTAGAAATCGACGAGCCTATTTGTCCTAGGTTCATTCTAGAGTTCTATGCATCCGTCACTCTTTCTACGGATGATTATGGTTACATGTCTATCAACTTCATGGCTAGTAGCAACCAATACACCGACAAGCATTCCCTCATAACTCCTGACACTCTCATGGATAGGATCCATCCTTATGACACTCCTCTTGTGTCTAAGGATGTACTTCGTGAGCATCTCTTTGTTAGGACTTCCGACACTAGGAGAACCCGTACCGGGAACGCGGTCAACAAGGACCGATACGGTATGGAACTCAATGAACTTAGGCCTCAATTCAAGAAATGGGAATAAGTCCTTAGAGCCATAGGTAACCGGGATCACATCAATGTTTGTCTTAGCTACATGCTCTACTCCTTGTCCGTTCGGCAACCATTTAACTTGGCCTACTACATGGCCAAAAGGATGGTTGACATTCCCGTGCAAGGCACAACGGCTATGCCATATGGAATGCTCTTGACCCGTCTCTTTAGGCACATTGCTCCTATTCCTCCGACACCAAGAGGCCTTCGCCTAGACTACTCTCTCATTCCACACACATTTGTTCCACTTAGTGATAAGAGAGTGTCCGTATCCTAAGGGAAATGCCCCCATCCTCCTACTTCCTCATCTTCATCTTCATCTTCAATGAGTGAAGAGGACGGACTACCAAACTCTAGGCTCCCACCTCTTGAATACCTTTCACAGCTTCCAAATATTCCGAATGAGTCGGCGGAATTCAAGCAAACTAAGGGGATGTTCAAAAGTCTCGGGAGGTTCCTTGGAAAGCTCAAGAAGAAGATTGATCGCCAATGAGAGCGTGTGTGAAGGAGTGTTTGGCACTAGGTGTCATTTGAACAATTTGGATGTTTAAAACTTTGTTTTATGGATTTATGTATTTGTAGGGATATTTGGTTATGTTTGGAACATATTTGTACTAACAATTATGTAGGATGACAACATTTGGCATGTTGTCAAATTTTCAAGTATATAAAAATTTTCACTAAGTATAGTGAAATTCGCTAGCCCCCGGTCAAAGTCCAACGGTAAGAGTGTTTCTATGTTCAATTTTTGCATTTCCTAACTAGATATGGCTTAAATTTTATGTTCCAAGAGTTTTCGGAAAAATTGGATTTCGTCTCGACCTCCGTAATACTGTTCTGTAAACTATCAGACCCTTGACGGAACTGGCGGAACCAAAAATAGGGTTCCGCCAGTACATTTTCTGGGTAAACCCATTTTAGGCCCAACGGATCAGACGGAACCCAAATGAGGGTTCCGCCCTTAATCTCGATTGGTTCCGCAAGGCATATGCAGAAACTAGTTTAAATTTTTTGAGTTTTAGGTTTCTCACAACTCCATATCATCTCTTTTAGTTTAAAACTCACTCCTAATTAGTTGTTAAGTACATTAGGATCAATCTTAGCAATACAAACCAATAGAAACCCATTTCTCGTCAAAATTAAATTAAACCATAACTAACCCAAGGAACCCTTGCCCATAAGGCAAGGAACCCTACATAAGGTTCCTTGGTATCCGTGGAACATCTGATCAAAATCCCTATGACATGACCACTAAGCATTTAGTGCATATCTTGGTCTTCTTACTCCACCATTTTCATTGGATTGACTTCCAATTATTTGACAACCTTCATAACTCTTCCAAATCATTAGAAACCTCCAATTTTGTATGGTAAAACATCAAATCCAAACACTCCTTTCCAAATTACTTCCACTCTATAAATTTGACCATCTTAGAACACTTTCAAATCACACCATCACCATCTTAATCTCTGAAAATCAACTTTTAACACAACATTTTGACAATGACAAAGTCAACAATCACCTCTCCACCATCTCGACCCATTAGGGGAACCGCACGAATAAGTGCCAAACCCTTTTGTTGTAACACCACCATCAACCTTAGCTCATCATCTTCGGATGAATCACCACTAATCATCTCCTCACCAATCAAAGATGAAAACTTTCTCAATCTTGCAACTCCCACACCATCACCAAAATACAACCATGTTATCACCACTCCACCTCCAACCAAAACACCCATTGACCCAAGTCCACCACCGACTCCAACACAACTATCCAAAACACCATCACCACCCAAATCACCCAAACTTGAGCCAATGGAGCTTTTTGGAACTCCACCTTCATCACCAAATCCATTTCTAGATGATCTTGAGGATCTTCCACAAAATCCAACAAACTCACCACCATTGCCTTCGTTTGAGTCAATCAAGAAAACGACACATGATCAAACCCGGGCTTTCTTTGAGCCCAATGTCCCATTTGAACAAGAATCACCACAACAAGCACAACCTCCACAACCTAAACCTTTGTTGTTTCACCCCATTTACAAATACATCCATGGACCTCTCTATGAAGAACCTCACATAGAACAACACCAACCACCACAACCTCAAGAATCACAACCACAATCCCATTCCCAACACTTTGAGTCCTTCTTTCCTTCTTATGAGGAAATAGAAGCATCCCTCACTCAAGCAATGGAATTTCAAACCACCTTGCTTGCCTCCATTACAAACCCATCCTCCACTCAAGAAACCAACACCATTCCACCACCTAAAACATCATCAAATGATCACATCGCCATGGTTGCTCACATTGTGAGCGGGCGGCTAAAATAAGTGAGAACCTCAAAATCATGCTCCACCAAGTCCAAGATGAAACCCGCTTTGCTCTACAATACATTCTTGAACGTTTGGATGCTCTCTCACACCCAAACGCCTCTTAGAGCGTACTATGGAGGCTTCATTTAAGATAATGTTGGATGACCTCCATTTATAGAAGTAGGATTTTATTTCTTTGTTACTTTTTGTTTTTCTTTTTATTTTCTAGAAGTAGGAAGAAAATTTTCATTTCTTGTCTTTGACTTTTGGAAAGTCAATTTTTACTTGGAATGACATCTTTTCTACTCTCTTATTTGCATTGTTGATTGATCATATATGAGTTGTGTTTGTGATTGCGTATATTTCTCATATTGTGTTATGACTACACAATTTATCATGTTATATTCTCGCCAACTAACCACTTTTGTTGTAGGTTCAAAATCCATGTTTCCTATCTTGGCACTCCATTTAGGGGGAGTATTGTCCAAGGGGGAGCATTTGCATAATTTCGCTTCGCAACTCTTCTTTTTGTTTCGACAAAAGGGGGAGAAAATATATCTTAACTTATGAAACTTATAATGATTTTCATCTAATAAGTAAAACAAGTTAAAATATAAAGTTTTAAAGACTTAACACTAAAATTAGTGATTTACCTAAAAATAAAGTTTATGTTTTGTCATCAACAAAAAGAGGGAGATTGTTAATACAAATATCGCTTAAAAACATTATTTATATTTTACGATCTTTGCTAAGTTTTGTTAACGACAAAGTGTAAACTTTAGTTTTTAGTAAAACATAATTATAGATTAAGACTTGCATAACTAGACTTTATTTCATATAAACATTTGCTACATTTACATTTCATATAAAACATAATATTTTCATATTTCCTAAAATAGAAAATGTACATGACATCATGATATGCATCATGAGCATTTATGAAAAGGTTGAGTGTTTGACTTTCCATAAGACTTCTTACACATTTTAGAAAGTCTTTTACTCTATCTATTGTGTGTTTGACTAGTAGGAACATGGATGTGACATTGCTTAATATGGAAAGATTTCTTGCACATTAGTTTATCAGACCTGGCGGAACCTTGTGAGTACACGGACGGAACCCATGGTTTGGTTCCGCCGTGTCCGCCAGGGTGCTGACTTGTTTGGGTATAAATACCAAACCACTTGCAAGAAATCATCCATCACTTCTCATTATAATTTACACATACATTCTCATTACATTCATCTAACTTATTAACACTTCATTTGTGTGAGATCTTTTGTAGCAAAGGAGATCACAAGTTCATACCAAAAGTTACAAGGTTCAACATAAAGTTGCAAGTCTTGTTAGCTTAGTCTTGTGTAAACTAGTGTGGTTTATACATCTATTCATTGTGTACTTTAAGTAGTGATCGGTTAGTATTTTAGGCCTTAAAATACATAGTGTGACGGGAGTGGTTTCACCCTTGTAAAAGAACTCGACATCTAGCTTTGTGTCGGCAATCTTGTGTAAGCGACGTGTAAGGTTTTCTCCGCCGGTGAAAGGAGCTTGTTGACTAGTAAAAGAAACTCTCGAGTTGGATACTCGAGGCGTGGAGTAGGGCAAGGAAAAAGAGTCCTTGTAGCCGAACCACGATAAACTATCGTGTTATGGTTTGATTGTTTCTTTCGTTACTCTTGCATATTATATATTGTCTTATAGTTTAGATCTTTGATTAAACGTAAAGTTTCAAAAGATAATTAACTTAAAAACCGGTAAACTATTCAACCCCCCTTCTAGTTTTCCACAATATCTTAATTAGTGCTTCATATATAACAACTGAGGTGTAATGGCTATTTAAGATATAGTTAAACAGTTTAATTTACATAAGTCCTCACAAACATTTTGAGAGTCTAAACAAAATTTCCAATTTAACACTTAGTTTGACTATATTTAAGGTTTAAATGGAACAAAAAAAATAATAAAATAAAATTAAAAAAAAAAAGGAACTTGCATCTCTAGATGTATAACATGTTGAGTTTCTATGTAAAAGATTAGGCATGTATGCAAATCTTTTCATGAATGGTAGTTTCAACTTGCAAGTAAGAAAATGTTGGCTAGTGCTTTTAGAGATTACAACTCTATAATAACAATATGACTTATAAATGTTTTTCAATCAAAAGAAAACGTGTCTTACGTGCCCTTAATAGCTTACCAACATATATGATTGATCACTTATAGTGTACTTATAAGCCCAAACATTATAACTAATCAGTGACCAATGACAGTTATGAAATTGTCTAATCGAAATGCGCATATGGTCATAAGTTGTAATTAGGACAAAATGCCAATAACAATGATTAAAAATGAACAATCAAATAGCCTCATAATTGGTTAAAACCCATAAATTCGAGCGACTTTCTTGAACCTCAATGTCTCTAAGTTTGTCTTCTTTATTTGAGTTACATACCTCCTTCAATATATACCCTGATCCAAACCAGAAATGAGCAAATTTAGACTTTAAGCACCTTTGATTTGGACCAAAACCTCTACAGTAAACTAACTTATGGCCATTTACCAACTTATTTTTAATACACATATACACAATGCTGTCAAAACAAACCACTTGTAGAGTATGCTAACTAAAACATAAAGGAAAACAACCAAAACAACCAAGATACTAGCCTTCTGCACTATACATCCATTCATGACTTTTCAATTCCACATAGACAGAATACCTCTCTAACATTAGTAGAATCGATAACCTTCAAGCTAGACAGCTTAAGTTTCACAGTGTCCTCAATAATTCTCCATAAAACATCCTATTCCATCTTTTTTTACTCTGAAATAGTCTTAGGTTTCTCTCTTGCCATATAAAGTACACACTAGTAGCATAAATAACCTTTTTAACTATGATCCATATGTTTTTTTTGTTTGGCATTGAAATTAACTCTTCCAATATCATATTCCAGTCATCATCCAAACACCCTATTCTGCTAGCCAAAATAGCTTTTTGCCATATTTTGAAGAGTAACTGCATTTGAAGAATAAATGCTCATGGCTGTCATTAACTTCTCTACATAATGCACATTTCATACTCTTGTTAGAATGCCATTCGAGAATCTTGTCTTGAGTTTGCAATTTCTCTTGAATCAAAAACCAAAGAATAAATGCATGCCTAGGAATAAAATTTGAAAACCAGACCGCTTGTACTCCATGACACTTCTTTCTATTGATTCCTCATATCTTTCCATATTCTATTGATGCTAAACTTTGCAAAATTCTTTTTATTACTCATACATTTTACCACATCCTATCTATCATTAATTAACACCAGATTCCTAATTTGGTTCAACACAATATATACTGTCCAAACAATTCAACAGGTAATTTAAGCTGCCCATTAGCAACTATACTAGCCACAGTAGCATTATTAGAGAAACCTGCACTCTAGACTTAGCCTTCTTGTGAACTGGAATAAGTTATGACTCATCAAAACCCTATAAACAACCACATTAACAATTCAAAACAAAGGACAAGTATATAGTAGGTAAAGCATGTAGTAATATTCTAGCAACTTGAAGCACGTTCGTAAGAGCAACTATAAGACTAGACCTTCAACGACCTTCATTTTGCCTGCCACATCAGCGTTCTCTCTGGTGACCTACAGACCACTTTTTACCACACCAAACCGACATTCACTTTTTTTAACAACAAAATTAAATTTCATTAATAACAAAAATATTACATAATAAAATGACTAAACTAGTGTTGAATTGCACGATGCCAAATGTCTTCCACCAAATAGGCTTTTAGGCTTAGATGAGTTGTTATGTTGATTATCTCCCGAGTAACTTTCATCGATTCTTCATGCGTTCTTACAGGATCATAATCATGGTGTTGCTCCTCTCTAAAAATGTGGGAGATATCGCCCGCCCTTTGTCTTGAATTATCATATTATGTAATGTGTACATTATATCTGATAGTCAACTTCGTGTCATCCCTCTATCCGGATGTTTGATCATTAGCCACTCCTTCTTTAATACACCAAAAGCTCGTTCCACATCTTTTCTTGCTGCTTCTTGCTTCGTCTTATACAATATTCGTTTTTTGATCATTCGTCCATGGATTTTTTATGGACTTAATAAGAACGGACCATTCATGATATATCTCGTCAATAAGATAATATCCCTTTTTATAAGTCACATTGTTAGCCACGAATGAAATATCCAGTGTTCTCCCCGCTTTGAGATCATTGAAAACAGGCGATTGATGTAAAACATTCATGTCGTTATTCATCCCGGCGACATCAAAGAACACATGCCAAATGCATAACTCTTGGGAGGCGATCGCTTCCAATAAAATGAATCGATCTGGTCCGTGATCACCTCTAGCAAATTGAGCTCTATGAGCTTGTGGCAATTTGCCCACGACAAACCAGTTCAATCAATGCTTCCTATCTTCCCATGAAACCCATGTTTTTGCTCGTGATGAGCATAGAGCCTTTCAATGTCAGTATATGTTAGCTTTCACAAAAACTCTTCACCATATAAACCCATGATGGCCTTAAAAAAATTTAGGAGACACTTACGGACTGTTGTCGCACCCATTTGCAGATATTCGTCCAGAGAATCAGGATTGGATCCGTATGCCATTTGAAGAATTGCCGAAGTACACTTCATCTATGTGGAAATACCAAGTGTGCCTGCATAATTAGTAGTTTGTTAAAAATAAGGAGAATGATCGGTTACCTCTCGAATAATTTGTGTAAATAGTTGTCGGCTCATTCGGAACCGCTTACGGAATGTTGTTTCGTCATACTGTGGGTGTTCGGAGAAGTAAGCCGCCACTAAAAGATTATGAGCACCGTAATTATCCCTGTCTATGTGGGTTCGTGGGATTTTGGCTTTGACTCTTGAAAAGCCCCCCAACAGGCTTCTGTAAAAAGCGTAAGCTCGTTATTGTCCGAAGATGAAGTGCCAACAAGTAGCTCGTAAGACATTACGTAGACTAAATGTGTAAAAGTGTGTAGAGAGAATATGTTTGAATGTATATAGAGAATTGTAGTTTGAATTTATGTATAAAATGGTGAAATGAGTGAGTTATTTTTAGTGTTAAAGTGTTTAAAAAGTAATTTTTCTTTTTTTTCTTTTTTTTTTTTTTAAATATCAAACGGTCACATTTTTTTGTTGGTTTGTGGTTCATTACTTGGTTGTGGGAACGATCAATTAAAAAAAACACTCGCCTGACCGAAGTCGACCGAGTCGCCACATCAAGGCTTATTGAAGTTGACCGTATCCAAGTGGGTCGGCAACCCGACCCAACTGCTGCGTCTAGTCTAAGGTTTAGTTTGTGATTGTACTTTTAACTTTATCTATTTGCAATAACTCTCATAATAGAAAAGTCGTATGGAATTATTATTCTTCACGCAATAATATTTAGATATGCATGACATATATAGGCAAAGCCGTGATACCTATTTAGGGTGTAAGAATGTCAATAAAAGGTGGGGGTCATTTTGTATTTAATTTGTAAGCATAAAGAATAAGAATGTCAATATAAGGTGTAAATATTTATAGGTAGGAATAGTTACGGCTATCAAACCATTATTATTCGATCAGTTGCTGGTACCTTTTCATTAGTTGTGGGATGCTTAGACGATACTAGTGCTTGAGCAAATCACAAAAGTTTTGATTCCAGTGCAGTGGCGGAACTTGAACATTTTTGTTAGGGGG
>LBNU01016991.1:0-11671 GCA_014162995.1 Artemisia annua | reverse complement strand
AAAGAAATCATTTCCACATGGTTTGTCTCATATCATCAAGTTATATTTTCAATGGCTTTCATACAAAACATCATGTCAATGAACCAGAGACATCAGAAGAACCAAGATCAGAGATCAGAGTAGGGGTAGAGAAAATGGATCATGAGTCATGAGAAACCTTACTGAAAGGTCAGAATATCTGTACCTTATTCGGAAAGCAAAGTAGGTAAACAGATGGCAACGGAAAAAGGTCAGATCACTCCTTCTTCACACCTAAAGGAGTAGAAGACAGAATTACTGTTGGTTTTTATAACTTAGATTACAGATTTTAGTTTTTCTTTCCATTTTTAGTAGCTTTCTATTTTTAGTCAAGTTACCCGAATTATCAAATTCCATAATTAGTAAGTTTTCCAAAATAATAATTTAATCCTTTAAGGTTAGAATGAACCATTAATAATATTTGAGGTCAAAAATGATCAATCTAATAGTTTAGGGTTGATTTATCAATTTTGTAAAGTTTAGGGTCATAATGTAAATTAGCAAAAATTTAATATTAAAATGTCAAATTAAACTATTTTTAGGTTCATACTATAATTTTATATTAAGGATAATTTTAGACCCCGTAGTTCATAATTTATATCTATGTATACATGACATCAAATAATACCGCGACGACCACGAAATATGATACCACACACAAGATTTTCTCATGTACTTACTAGGATTAACGAGACGCAAGAATGTACCCACATAAGATTACACTTAAACGTACCCTCATATGTCATTCCATTTCCATCCTTAAACATATTATAATATGACACATTCTCATTGGTTATATATAAACTCTCTTTATAGTTTTACATAATATACAACTTCTTGTATTAAGTACAAAATCAGGTTACACTATTTATCCCATTATTTTATGATCATTCATACTTCCTCCCATGCACACCATACTTATAAATGGAAACCCATACAAGTCTTAAGTCTCTTTTACCCATTCGAGTTAAAGACCAGGTCATGCTGCGTTTAGTTATTTTACTAATAATACTCAAGACACACAAAAACAAATTTAAGGTCCCTTTATTCTTTATCTTTTCATACAACAGAACATGCATGCATTCTTATTCCTCAATGTATTTTACGTATTTAATGTGTGAATATATTTACACTATGCGACAACAGTTGACATGAAAACGAGATAACGCAACGAAACCGTTGTATTATTTTTTTTTCTAGCGCTTAATATTCAGAATTTGATTGCATAGTAGTGATCGAAACGAGTGCCGAAAGACCATATTCAAACGTATAACTTCACCAATTTAAATGACAAAATAATCACAAGGTCGACATGTATCAAGGCCATTTTCGTGATTTCATGTTAAGTGTTTTTATGATTTCATGTTATCTTATGCTCGTTAAAGAAGGCAGAAAACGAAATTGAAACAAAAACAATCAAAGAGAATTATTGAACAAGGTTTTGCGATACGTTACCCTCGTAGCGTTTTCAAAAAAAGGAACAGAGATTGGACACCCAACAAATCACCACTACTCCAACGGAACAACCCTCGATACAGCACTCAAACTACCCTTTCGAACCAAAGAATAAACCCACGAACAAATACCACCAAAGGAACCACGATCAAGCCTCCTTTACACCCTCTTGAACCACCCTTCCAACGTGAGAATGAAGAGAAAGACTAACCAGCCGCCGTTTGTTTTGTTAGGGTTTTCAATATGTGAGAGCTTTTAGTTAAATGCCGTGTTATTGTGATGAGTTAAAAGAGGATAGGAGCGTATATAATGAAGGAAATAAGTTATGGAATCCGTGATATGAGGGATCCTTTGACCTTGTGAATCGTTATCTTACAGAAGTAGGGTAATGGGTCATGTTTTGAACCTCTTTTAATTAGTTTAGGCCCAATGTGTAGTATCTTTAGTTTGTGATTAAATTTGGCCCAACAAGAAATTATAAAAACGTGTAGATGAATTTCGGTGGTAGCTTTGTGATCTCAAAGTGTAGAATTTAAGTTACTTGAGTTATAAAGTATAACTTGTATCTTATAATGTTTTAAGATTTTAATTACTTAGGTTTTAGTTTATAGTTATCTTTTAGGTTCATGAATAGAGGGGTAGTTTGGGAACTTTATATGTTTGAGATTTTTGGGTTTTACAAATTAAAGTGATCGTTGCATATTTAGCGAGTCATAGTGAGTGTGTGGTTATCATTTAAGAAAGAAAGTGGGTTCAATATGCTAAGCAATTTTACTCCTTTGGATAAAGATATGTGCTCTTAGACATTTCTATCTAAAGAGAGCCTAGATGTGAAAAATACGAACACCAAAATTGTAATATGTAAATAACAGTTTATATTGAAAAACTTTGATTCACATAATACACACGTTCGTAAGAACAAGTACAAGATTTTAAAGTATTTTTATGATTGTACTTTTTATTTTATTGACGTGAAATTATATTTATTTCAATGTCAATAACTCTTAATAGACTATAGTCGTATGGTATTTTTATGCTTCACGCATCATTTCTTAGATAGGCTTGACATCCACATTTCTTATTAGGTGGGGGTCATTTTATATATACTATTTATATAAAAAAAAAATTAAGTTGGGGGGTTTGATCAAAAGTTAAGATAATGTACATCAATCATGAAGTGACATATATCACCTCTCAACTAAAAAATCATGTTTATTTTCAAATTGAAATATTTTTTTATCTATTTATTTTTTTAATGGTATAATTTTACTATATTTTCTAAAATTTTGTGCTATTTATTTCAACATCTATTTTGATATATTTTTATGAGTTTTAGTTTTTACATTTTAAATAGGTTTATTTTATTTTGAATCAAAATTTTACAACTTTAACCTTTATTTCAGTCAATACAAACTTGATTCGTCAAAATTATATACTTTTGGAGGGAGTATTTGACGGGTAAGAGATTGCGAAGGTCCTTGTATATACGGGAATAATGATGTCACCGGAAAGCTACGAGAAACCCAAACAAACACATACAACTAACACATATATATTCGGAGTGTTGTGAACGAATTCACTAAGCGGGTAGGGAATTGCGGAAAGAGTTAGATTAGCAATTCATTTACTATATTTATAAGAAAAAGAATTTAATGTTAATATGATGTATAAGTTTATAAGATGAATTCGATTTGAATATCGTTATGATAAACTTCGGTATAAATAAGTGGTCGTAACATTCAAAAACCATATTTGTAACTGAAGTATATGTAGTTAAATCGATGAATAGTTTATATCCACAAATCGACCCCAGTTCACTTAGACGGAAATGTGATTTCTTTTGCACCTAGACAAAATGTATATGCTTTGATACTTCGTTTTATAATCGCGTAGTGGCGTAACCAACTTTGTTACAAACTTTGCTTTTATGCCAAGTTGCCAACCCAGTTTCCATTCACAAAAATCATTTAAAAAAAAAAAAAAAAAAAAAAAAAAAAAAAAGAAAAAATCTTAGTTTTGATCTGAGATAATCACTACATGTGATGGGTTGTAAAAAAACGGTGAGATAGCAAGTGAAGTGTTACTGTCGAAACCTTTGATATTTGCGCTTCATACTAGTATGTTCGTTTCTTTTTTAGTAAAGTACAACAGAAGTCATATCATATGCTACAATTTTGCCTGATAGTCACGTTACACGTAGTAAAATACAAAGTTTGTTTAGCTTATAACGTGGGCTAAAAGAAAAATTATAATTGAGCCCATAGTCACATAAAGGAAAGGCCCATATAAGAGTCTATGTTAGGCCCATTATTTTAGATGATTAGTTGAATTTAGTTTCTTCTCTAGCCCATCTAGCTAATTTAAGGGTGTTTATCGGTTTCGGTTTTTATGGCTCCTACGTAAATAAGGAGCTGCGCGGCAGCTACAAAATGCACTACAACCAATCAAAATGTTCTCCAGATAGATAATTTACAAATTTTATTAACCACAAAATTTAGTGAGATCAAATTGTTCGGTTTATTTGATTCGGTTATATTTATTTAGTAAAATCGAAAATTAAACCGAATCCAAATTAAATTAATCAAACTTGGACTATGTTAATAACAATTTTTTTTAAGCAAAATGTTACTAACAATTTGGCACGTATGATTTGTAAGTCATTTGTACTTGGTTGCATTGATGAAAAAGTTGATGCATGTCCGAGGTTAAAATAACTATCATTCAAGATGGTTACAACTTTTGTTTTAAAAAATGGTCCATTTTTGGTTTTGCGACAAACTAAGGACTTTTCAACAGGTTTTCAAATTTAGTCTTTTGCAGTCATTAGATTATTCGATTTCAATATACTTTTGACAAGTGTCAAGTGCGCAGTTAGATGTTCTTTGTTCGACTGAAGCGACATTTTGAGCGACCATTGCGTTTTTCTTGCGACTGATGTGATATTTAATTAATGAGTTTTGTTTTATATGAAAAGTGTGTCCGAAAGTTGAACTTTTTTTTTTGCTAGACCGATAGTCGTATTTTTTGCTCGACTAGCGGCCGAGTTTTTTTTGTTTTTGTTTTTTTTAATAAAAAAATTGGATTGGATTGATGATCGAATACGAGGAAAAGGGTTGACTGAGGATTGGACCGAAATACGTTTGGTCTGGTCCGGTCGTTTCAGTTCGGTCTGATTTCTTGGTTCGGTCCGATTCACGGTCTGTTATACTTAGCCATATCTTGTATGTTTAAGTAAATTATGTTTATATGGTTGGTTTGGTGATCGCTGTTATAACTCTGTAATAGTTAGTTTAATTAGAATTAAATTCTTTTTCATGTAATAAACTTTATTTGATTTATATAGTGGTAGAAGGCAACGAGCAACAAGCATCGTTGTTAACTTTTTTTGAATTGCAAATTTAACTCTTTTGAAAACAATATCTGTAGATATAGGTGTGGTGTTATAACATTACTGTTAGGGTGTGTTTCTTTTTTTGGTTATAGGGAAGGAATAGTGAGATCAACTAATTTAATAGTATTTTTTTTAAATGAAACATACTATTTTCTTTAGTTGATCTATATCCACAAGGCTTAAATTATAGTTTCCTCCCAATTAAGAGGCTCATAGATTTAATAAAATGAGTGATATGAAGTTGATATGAGATGGTGAGCTAGGTTGATCACATTTGCTACTAGTCTAACATAGTGAACATGCTCGATACTTCAATATTTAGGAACATTCGATAAAGTAATCTTGTTAATTCTTTTAGGGACATTCGTACAAATCCGCATATTATTGTATTTATCGTGGCAATATGAAACTATAATTTAATAGCGCGACCTGAAATTAAATAAAATATGGAAAACGAGGAAACGTTAGACTTTGAACTATCCTTTGTCTTTTTTTCTTTATCTGTACCTCCTTCGCCACTTTTAGTTATTTTATTTGCCTTATTTTAATAATTGATAACCACCAGCTTCAGATACTAGTAAAATACTTATCTAAATTAATACACTAAAACAATGTGGTCATGCCATGTTGATTTAACTATGTAAATAGTTTTGGTATTTAATCTACGAGCCGATGACTTGCTTTAGCGCATCTAGTTTTCGGTAGAACGCACATTCACCTGTTTTTTGTTCGGATGATCGACAAATAAATTTGTATCTCTGAAATGACTACGCTAAATTAACATTCTTGAAGAAGAACACTTCACTCGGTTTGAGAATGTGCAACGATAGAGTTAAGCCTTGTGGATTAGTTGATAAAAAGGTCGGAAACCATATGGAGAAGATCATAACATGTCTTTAATTAATTATAGTGTTAAATGGACGATGTACCTCAAAACTTCATGCCGCATATTTCATGTGTAGCGTAATGTATCAAAGTAAGTTTTGGTTGATCTCAAGTTTACTACGAGTAGCCGAAAATTTGGATTGTATAACGAAACAAAGTGACATGACGTTCACAACACATTCATCAAGCTTAACTTTAATAAATATTTCGAAGCAATTACTATATGTTGATAGTTTGAGAACATGATTCATCCGTACAATCTTGATTAATTGTTTTCAGTTTTCAATTTAAGGCTCTTCATTGAACATTTATTCGATAAATGCGTCAAAATATTTGTGCAAGTGCTCCTTTGTTAAATCGGTCCCAATTTTACATATTTGACCGTAGCGGTCTATGAAGTCATGTGTTCGATATGTAATATATGATCAGCACTACACCATTTTGCAACGCGATGCAAAATCTTTCAAAAAATAATTTAGATTTATGTATAGTACGAGTTTTGTTTGAGTTCATTAGTTTTTATCCTGTTTAAAGTGGCAATATATAAACCTAGAAAAAAAATGCGATTAGAGTTACGAAAACCAAATTCGTAGTATTGCAAAAACCAAATGTTCTTCTATATTTTGTGTTAATATTTCTATATTAACTGAATTACTTCCTTCTACAACCATAAGACTATAATTAATAACGTCAGATTATAATTAATGACGTCTTACTGGTTGTTAATCAACACTGAACAGCTACGTTTGTGGTAATGTACCATACTGCTACCATAGTTCTCAATTGAATTTATGTAGTTTTTACTAGTTATAATACCCGTGTACGCACGAGGTTTTTTCATAAAAATTTATTATATAGTATTATCGTTTAAAAACAGGAAATCTTATGTATATTTTAAAAAGTTAGAGCATCAACATGTGCGAAAGTAAGAAAAATAGTTAGCAGAAATTGTAAATATAACCGTGACATCGACCTTGTATTGGATTCTTGAGCGTGTCTTCTTATAATGTTATTGGGCCAAAGGTTCTTTGATCACATGAGATTACACATAAATCAAATTTATTTTAAAATTTTTGTTTAATATATGGATATATAAGAATTTACCCGTGAAAATTATGATATAAGTACAACTAATAACTATGCATGAGTTTTTCATTATATATTAATATCAATTAATATTTTGTAAAAATTTTATTGGATGAAAAATTTAACTTTGTTTAGCTGACATAGATGTTAATGTTGAGGTTGATGTTGTTGTTTAACTTTAACTATTAATATCATGTTGTACAAAATGTGCGAGTTTAGTAGCACATAATGAGCGTTGATGAAGTTTTTTAAAAATCCGTATATAAACTTTAAATAATAAATAATAATTACATGAGTCGTTATAAGTACAATCGCGTATATTTATTTTCATATACTCGTACTTACAATTTGATATTTATATTACCGTTAATAATAATTTAACTGTATTTAATATTCAAACCCGTGCACGTATAGATTAAACTTTTAAATAAGATGACATGAGTTCTTATTTATATTTAACGTACATAGTAAAAAGATATTTTAATAGATGAAAGTTTAAAACTAATATTTTTTTTAAAAGTATTTAACGTATATTAAAAGTAATTCGTACATTTATAAAATTTTGTAAGTTTAATGGATGAAAGTCTCAAACCAATACTAATACTCATGTAATTGTAAACAAAGTTCATATTATAAAGTGTAAGGGGTTATTTGTTTATTAACTAAAGTTATCAAAAAACATGGAGATTTATAATTTTACACTTAACTCCATATAATATATTTAAAATTCAACCACTAATGTTTTGTTAATTACCTCCTTTTTTTAAAAGTTTTTATTTTCATAAATTTGACACATATATTTTTATGTGTTTTTTTTTCTCAATCAAATTCTCCACCAAATTTATTAAAGTTTGATCAAAATCAATTCAATTTTGACTTTTTATTGGCCAATCATATTGCTTGATTTCGCCTATGTGTCAAAATCGAACATTTCTATTGGTCCAATTTTTTTTCAACTAAGATTGTTTTGTTAAAAAAACTCCGAAATGATGTAATTCTTTTATTATATAAAAGATTCACCATGACTTTGTTTGTGGCCAATTATTTATTCATAACTTCCAGTACACTCTTAACGTACATTGTCGCTTTATTTTAAAACTCATTCTTTATTATTGGATGGATCGAAATCCTATAAATTTTGGATAAACATAACCGATCATATTTTCTCACAAATAATATAGCGGGACCTATAACGTACTTTAAATATAAACAATGACATTTGTATATGGGACGTGATTGACACACTTAGGGCCCGTTTGGTATGGGGTGGTAGGATTTGGGATTGGGAGTTGGAGTAAAAAGTAATGTTTGGTTGAATTTTTAAATCCAAATATTAGGACTCATCCCCATATTCATGGGCATGTACAAAACCTTACCCTTCACCCTACTTTTATACATTTTTCATTTATTAGTGGGCCCATGTTACATCTTTCTCTCTTTCTCTCTCTTTATTTCTTTTTTTTTTTTATATTATAAAAATATATTTTATTATTAATTTTTCTCTCTCCTCATTTAATTCAAACCTAAATTAAATCCAAATCCAAATCTAAATCCAAATCTTTAGTCTAAATCCTAATCCTAATCCTAAACCCATCTACAAACCAAACGGGCCCTTAGAGCATCTACGATGCATCAATTTTTTAAGACTTGATATATTTAATGCATAAGACATTCAATGACTAAAGTTTGAAGGAAGACTTGAGCTTTACCAAGTATTTGTGGAAAAGCTTTTCATAAAGCTTGGGTTGTAATGCGAAAAACCCTCTTAAAAGACTTTTTGGAATAGTGAAAAGTCTTTAACAACTTGACCAATTGTAGATGCTCTTATGTGGTATTCATTGTACAAGCAATTAAAGCATATTATTTTAAAATAAAACTACCTACTGCATACAATAGAGCGTCATAATAAATTTTTAGTGTGTCAATCAATTGTTATTAAGAAAAAACAATGATTTGATCAAAGAAAAAAAAAATATATTAACCGTACAAGGGAAAAGATTAAAAAAAATGGATAAATAAAATATGGGTCTTGTTATACAAGCTAGGGGTGAGCACGGTGCGGGTTGGTGCGGGTTTTGGCTAAAACCGAACCACAACCGCACTTGCGGTTTCTATGAAAATAGAAACCGAACCGCACCACATTTTTGCGGTTTCGGTTTTGCAGGTTTTTTGCGGTTTTTGTGGGTTTTGCGGGTTTTAACCGCACCGCACCATCACTTATGACTTATATAATTAATGTGGGTTTTTGCGGTTTTTGGTTTACAATGTTGGTTTTTTTCGGTTATAACAATGCATATGTTTAATTTAAACACAAACATCACTTATGACTTATAAGAGTATTAATATAATATGCATTAGAAGCCTTATAACACACATTAAATAATCAATGTGCCATTTTTCGGTTTAAAAATCAATGTGTGGTGCGGTGCGGGTTTTGTGGTTCGGTTTTATGGGTAAAACCGCAACCGCACCGCATTTTGCGGTTTTTCTTTTTTCTTAAAACCGATCCACCGATTTTTGCCGTGGTGCGGTTTTTGTGGTTCGGTTTTTTACGGGTTTTGCGGTTTTGCGGTTTGCGGTGCGGTTTCTGCTCACCCCTAATACATACCCTCCCTAATAGAGGAGGTTTGTACTTTATATTCCTTTTGTCCTCTTTTTTCTTCAGTACAACACAGTTTTTTGTCAGTTTCTGTTCCGTATTTCTGATAGTTTTAAGCGTTTGACTTATTAAATTTTATATTTTCTGTTCCACACTTTCAGGTATATATATATATATATATATATATATATATATATATATATATATATATATATATATATATATATATATATATATATATATATAATTCAAAAAAACGCAAAAATGTAAGGAGGGTTCGAATAATATTTTTTGGGGGGTCAATATAACTTGTCTCATAAAAGATACAATATTGCAAAAACAAATAGAATATGTTAATAGGTCAGCATGATTTATTTAGAAATTTGATATGTATTAAAATGCAAAAATTAAAGTTTACAAGAAAAATATTACATCATACATATGTCAACATTTAAAGATGCTTGCCTTCCGAAAAAAATCATTTAAAGATGCTTATAATTTGTTGAGTTCGGAAATTTACTACTTCAAAATTATATACTACTTGATTTTATGGTTTTGACAATATAGTTGGTAGCAAATAGTCTTGTTATACGTACATATTTTCTACAGGTTCATTTATAAGGGTCGCAACAAGCCAACAATTCCAACATAATGAAAATACAAACATATTACAATGTTTAGAATTTTTTTTTAATCAATGGCACAGTAGTCTTTGACATTAAAGTGAATGTGCTACCCGACTACAAACATCTACCAGATTAAGAGGTGGTCACACGACTAGCTAGGAAGTGGACCCAAACACATGGTTAACGGTAATTAATATATTTACCCTCGGAATGCCACTTGATCAAACGGGGGATAAGACGAGAACGTATTGAAATTGAGGTGGAATTAGACACCACAGTATACCATTACTAGTTTTTAACATATTGGTATCTACCATATCAATGGGATTACAGTACTATTCATGCTAGTTATGAGATGGCTTGTAGTCTAAGGTGCTGTTTGTTTATTAAGAGGTTCTGAAACTGAATTTGATTCGCACGTCTGAATCTGAATCTGTGGCGTAAATGTCTGAATCTGAATCAAATGATGTTTTTTTTTTTCTTTTTTTCTTTTTGCGAAACCTCTGAATGATCTTTTTTTTTTTATTTTTTTTATTTATTTATTTTTATTTTTTTCAGTTTAAACATAAAGCAATTTCACTTATAATAAAACTAAAGTCTCTAAACGTCAAAATTATTGTTTCTAAACTTTAAGAACTTGTCTCCCAAACTATTTGCAATTTACGGAATAAAAAACAAAATGTAGTTATAAGAAAGTAAAAGACAAAAAGTATTTAAATAAGAATAAAAAGAAATATTAAACACAGTTAAGTTGAGAAAATGATCTGTTAGGTCACCATATTAGTAAACACAAGTATTCAAATGAGAGAAATGAGATGAGAAATAGACTTGGTTGATTAAGATCAATATGAAAAATGAAAGAATAAGAGTTTCCTTAAGATATGAAAATAACCAACAATATTACAATGAGATATGATGTCCTATTTATAGGAGAGGGATAGGGCAACACTCCTTCCTTCCTATCTTACTAGTTTGTGGGCTTTTAGGCCCATTGGACATCTTATTGGACTTAACTTATAACCATACGATTAACTAAATAACGTAGCTAAATAAGATAATACTAGCAACCTATTACATTGACTGAAATGACCGAGACTTGACTGAATAGTAGAAAACTATGATCCTAACAATCTCCCCCTAAGGATCGGTCATGAAGGATTGTTGAAGGATAGAAGTTTGTCACGGTCATCGAGGTTGCTTGACATCTTTGTCTTTGGACTTTAACTGTTGACATTTGTAGCTTTAGACGTCATTAAAATGATTGTAGTAGAAGTGATTCATCATTCATTGTTCTTTGTCTTTGTTGATGTGAAAATGATAGATGATGTTGTAATCCGCCATACGTCACTTTTGGTGTCTCCAATGAATTCGCTCCGTTCCGACATGCTCATACATCTTTGACTGTGTTGTAGTTATGCATTCGTAGCTCTTTGTCTTTGTTGTTGAAGATTCATGATTTTTGTCGTAGAATCTTTTCTTTAGACTGTGATGTTGCATCGAGCTTTCTTTGGCATTTGAGATGTATGTATGAGCATGTGGAAGTTGGTGTTCAAGATGGCATTTGTACCTGAAATAAAACAGTTAGTAATAATACAACCGGTACTTACAGGT
>LBNU01016990.1:35484-56329 GCA_014162995.1 Artemisia annua | reverse complement strand
AAAATGAGAGAGGAATCTGAGGGGCAGGTGGTAGGGAAAAGTAAATTCAATAGATTTAGGACTTACTAAGCAAAAAGATCGGATGGTAGTTGTTTAAGCAAATCCCAAATTTTGTCAATCTCATTTAATCCATATAAATTGCTACAATTATGGTTTTACACACATTGTCTCTCAATTATGAAAGAACATATTTAAAACTTCCTAAAATTATTAGGACTAATAAAAAAAATTAAAATACAGTTTTATTTATTTTGAACTAACATTGAATAAAAAAGAATGGACGACAGACAAGAGTCAACAAAGAGAGTGCAACATCGGACTATTCCTATGAAACCATAATAAGATCATCCTTCCGTAAGCAACTTAAAATGATAACATGTTCATATTAATGGAAGTTTATTTTAGTTGACTTACCAGAGATTTGAGACAAATAACCCATTGTGTTATGAACAAGATATATCCATAATCATAACTGCATATAGGGTAAAGAACATTCATAGGTGAATTTTGAGAAGAACATCATAACATAATATAACAGGAAACTACAATTGAAATGGATTCAATGAAACCTAATAATAACTCATGTTTCGTAAGAAACTATAAATTAACATGTTCATATTAAATAGTTTAGTTTGTTAGTGCATAACAGAGATGATTAGACATTAAATCCATATCCGTTATAACAAAAGTAATCATAATCAATAACCTGCATATATGAGGGAATGAACATCATAAGTGTGAATTTGAAAGAAATCATATAGATAATATACAGGAAACTAACCATAATAAAAATAAAGATTGCATAATGGGATGAACATCAATAAGATAATTGAACCATACCGAAATTATAGCAGACAACAATACATAGGTCCTTTGATGAACCAAAATAATAACGAAACATCATAATGATTTCAAACATAACAATTTTAGTGAGTAACATGGATGAATTAATATAGGGAAAACATAGCCAAAGTGGTTTGAGACAGGACAATAATCCTTCCAATTAAATACACACGTAGGGTCCAAATATATCAATCAAACGAACATGATGGTTGTTCTCATAGCAGCATATGTTTTATCATTGTAACAAAAATATAATGAGCTTCAAACAAAAGAAGAATAATGGATAAAATGGTTAAAACCATTGTATGAATTTGTCTTAGGGTTTGTTGTGTGTCAATTTTTGAGAGGATTCGGTGTGTGTGTTTTTAGTTGTTGGTGAGTGAATTGAATGAGATGGGCCTTAGTTATGTATTCCGCCAAAATTCTTTGTTAGAGATTCAACGGTTTAGAAAAATCAAGGTTCCACATTAAGGTTGATTAAGAGTTTGAGGGAGAAAAAATAGGCAAACCTTTTATTGGAATATAGGGGAGTAAGATGTAGATTGCTTACATTCTCTTTGAAAAAAGTTTACAAACTGTACAGTTCAATCCCTGCAGTAAGCCCATGATACATTTCAGTCCATGTCACTACCCTTTTTTACAAAGGAAAGTAGGTAACTTGCCTACTTAAAACAATAATGGAATTCTACTTTTGAGTACTGTATATTTGTATGTGATAAACAATTAAATATTCGAATAGTATATGATCAGAATTAAATTATGGTTTGAGATTTACCTTTTTGTATTTGAACCGTACAATGTAATTGTCTTCGAATCGCTGGAGACTTTATCCTTGCATAGAATCAAACATGATATTGAATACCCATCAATGGACTGATGTACTCATGTCCAACGATAAAAAAAACATGTTTAATTATTCCCGGTCAACAGTTCAACACATCTTCTTAAAACAATCATGCTCATAACGTATTGTAAATATAAACGCCAAGGAGGGTGATCTCCTCGACTCCTCACCTTAGCTTCAAACTCACGCGCTATCTCCTTGGCCGAGGTTTAAGGTCACGCATGACATGATGTTCCCAAGACGAATTAAGTTGAATGGCTCACCTTGCATTTTTGAAAAAGAAACAGGCCCATTTATTGTTTGTTACCGTTAGTTAATAAAAAAGAAAAAAAAAAAATCCAAACTACCTATTTTTTCCCTATAAATACCCATCAAATCATCTTTTTTTAAACACAATCTCAACTATTATACTTTTACACCCTCAACTATTTTTACTTCATCTTTTTATATATAAAAAAATGTCTCAAGTAAACACTCTCCAAAACACCAAACGTCCCCAACGAAGCAATTCCCAAAGCAATCCCCCGACACCCGAAGGAACCTTAAATCTAGGAAATACTCCCCCGCCAAACTAACAAATCAACTTACGACCACAATCATTTTATTTTAACCAACCTTACCCAAACCCACCATACTGTAATCCATACCCACAAAACAAGCTTTTAACCAATTCGCACAACAACACTAACAAAACACGTTTAGCCAATTCTCGTCACAACATAACGCGTACCCATTTGATATACATGTCACAAAACCAAATTCGTGGTTGGTCATCACAACATCATACCCACCAACCCATGTCTCACGTTTCTGCATTTCCAAATGAGGATTTGTACGAACCTCAATTTGATGAGTCTTTTTATCAAAACACCGCGTGTGAAGAATCTCCCGCCGAAGTCACAGCCCCATCACCGGTTACAATGAAGCCGAAAAGACGCCAAAAGAGGTCGACTCAAACGAGGAGCCACAACGGATCATTCAATGGACCCAAGAGGAAGAAACTGCGTTGTGCAAAGGTTAGATTCATGTATCCGAAGATAGTGCCAAAGGTAATACGAGGAGGGAGAATGGATTTGGGGCTGAGGTACAGGTGTACATAGAGAGCAAAACAAAGTTGGATCGCCAAACGTATGATATAGTTTGTGGGAAATGGAAGACGGTGCGCCCGAACGTGGCTCTGTTTTATGGAGTGTACAACTACGTCAAGCGTATGAATCCTATGAGTGGAGCTAGAAATGAAGATTACTACTATACGGCAACTCTAAACTATGAAGCTGAATACGGAATAAAGTTCACACTCAAAGATTGTTGGGAGCGGTTAAAAAAATGTCAGAAATGGAATGAGACTGAAGTTCCAATTTTTTAGCAAAGGAAGCAAAAGAAAGGTCCAAGAGATACAAGTCATTTGGGTCTAGTTCGTTCAACCCAGAGAATGAAGATGCTAGTATTAACATGAATGATGCCGCTGGAGATGACGAGCAAAATGAGGTGCAAGAAGTTCCACGACCATCGGGCAGGGACAAAGCGAAAGCTTTGAAGAAAAAAGGTGTGAGTAAGTCGGGATCGTCAGCAACTATGAATGACGAGTCATTGGCTAAGAGGATGATATCGGAGTTGGCACAGCAACCGAACGTGACAATGAATTGAAGAGGAAAGAATGGGCTGAATATATGGCGATAAAAAAGAAGGAGGTGGAAGTGCATGAATATAAAGCAAGGCAAAAAGACTTAAGGTTCTATATGCAACCATATGAACACTTAACTAGGGAACCACGCAGAGCCATGGACGAGGTTAGGGCGGGGATGAAAGCGAGGTGGGGTTTCAACTTTTAGTTTTAATTCAAAATTTATGTAATGTTTTACTTTCGTATGTTTGCGTTTTAATAACCGTAGTTTGTGTATTGTTTTAATATTTTCAGTTTATGTACTATTTTTAATATTTGAAGTTTATGTATTATTTTAATTCGTAAGTTCGCGTTTTTTTCGTCTATTTACGTTTTTAATATTGTAAGTAATTAAAAAAAATAGGAGTTAAAGTGACCGTAAGGTGACCTTATCCACAAAAAGGTGAGTGAGAGTGAGGGGAAGTGAGAAGAGAGAGAAAGCTGAGGTAGCGCTGAGGTGTGAGGTGCATATTGTGTTAGGGCTGAGCATACCCCGACCGACTACCGACTACCGCCCCGATCCCGACCATCCCGACGTCCCGATTCCGATCCCGATTCCGATTCGGGTCGGGAGTCGGTTAGGTTTTCCGACGAACTCGGGATTCGGGCTTGTCGGTATCGGGTCGGGACGGGACGGGATGAAAACCGGAAAACAACAAAGAAAACCGACAAATCCTCCCGATTTTCTTCCGATCCCGACCATCCTGATACCGAACCGATTGGTTTCGGGTCGGGAGTCGGTTTGGTTTTCCGGCAATATCGGGATTCGGGCTTTGTCGGTATCGGGTCGGGACGGGTCGGGACCGGCCCGATGCTCACCCCTATATTGTGTTGCCTTGCCATCAAGCCTTATCGAGTGATGATTACAAAAGGTTACAAGTGTCTAGTATTTAATACTATGTTCTCAAGAAAAAAATAAGGAAAAAGTGAAAGTAAAGTAAATTAAGAGGGAGTAAAGAAATGAAAATGATGTAAAGTTGTCTTTCACCCCAAAAATGAGGTAAAAATTTTTAATGCAAAATCTTATCACTTTCACTACTATACTTTTACTTTACTTTCCAATTAAAACTCGAGAACACAATAAACATCACTTTCATTTACTTTACCTTCTAGTACTAAACTTGAGAACACAATGTTAAACTACTGAAATAAAGGTGAATGTACCTGAGACCAAGATAAATATTTTCAACGTTGATAATAAAGATTCATTTTCAAATGTGGAGATAATAATATATATGAAATGAGCACATCAAACTGTACGGACAATGGAACCCACTTCTTAAAGTGAGGCTTGTGACTTGTTTCTATCTCCCTACAAGTTGTTGGAAAATAGAGAATCTTCCTGCCCCTTATTTTCTTTACTACTATAAATTTTCATTTCAGATCAGATATAATTAACTAAAGTTTTTAGTTTATATATTTTTCTGATTTGGATTAAAATACCTTTTTTTTTTGGTATAGACAAATTTTAACAAAACATTTTGATGTACATCTCCAATGAAGGTTATTCGAAATATTTCTAGAGAGTGCCTTCCCGCATACTTTTGTCAGGGTACTCCTTATGCCTTTAACAGTTTTACTAACGCCATCAATAATTGGAGGGAGAAAATGACGAAAAAGGTACAAAAATTTTCGGGCATTTCAAGTTTTGGTCATGATTTGACCCCTTTTCTCAATTTGGTCATGTTCGACTGCTCGACTCCACACGTGTCATTCCTTTTGTACTTTTTCTTAGAAAAAGTACAAAAAGAATGACACGTGTCAAAATTTGGGTGGAATCGAGCAGTCGAGCAGTCAAAGTCGAGCAGCTAAGCAGTCAAAGGAATGAAACATGTCAAAAACATGGTGGAGTCGAGCAGTCGAGCATGACCAAATTGAGAAAAGGGGTCAAATGACCAAAACTTGAAATGCCCGAAAATTTTTGTACCTTTTTCATCATTCTCTAATTGGAGGTCTAATACTAGGTTTAAAAACTTGTGAATTGGTTTATGTTGTGTTCCAACTATAGTAATCTTCTATTTCCACTACCACAATTTTCACTTTTGGTGCGTCGTTGCTAAAGCTGCCAACAGGCTCACTTTATCAACTCTAGTTTTGTCAAAAGTTTGACCGTGGGTCTCATATTAGCGACGACACGTGTCGTCGCTAAAAGCGCCCCTTAGTTTTTTTATTTAAAACCCAAAAATCTAGCAACAAAACAAAAGAAAACATGCAAAACCTTTAGTGACGACATTTGTTGTCGCTAAAAGTTTAAATAATATTTTTTTATTGCATAACAATTAAAAAAAGATTTAATAATATTTTTAATACCTTTAACGACAACATATGTCATCTCAAATAGTGTATTTCCATTAATATGATATTAGAAATTATATATAATTGTTCATATTAATTTTAAGAAATATATAAATGAGTTGATTCATAAAATTAATATTTTAATAAATTATAAGAATTATTTGGTAGTTGAAACAGGTATTTCTTCATAGTGTACTATTCTCGAAATATACACTCCCCAAGTGTTTCCCCGCCCTAGTTATACTCCTCCCGGCCCGACCTTTGAACCCGAAAGTAGTAGCCAGATTGTACGTGGTGATCTAGATGGTAAATTTGATGATTTCGATGACGAGTAGGGATATAGTATGTGATTTTTTGGGTAAAAGGGTTTAAACCCCGGTAAATATATTACGCACAAAACTATGCAGTACAATGGACATGAGTGAATCTCATGCCTCAGCCCGTTACATAGGCGATTTGACTCAACATATGTAACAAAAGCACAAACCTATTGCTAACCGCAGCAACTACCACTATCTGCTAAACACAGAAATAATCAAATTACATTGAAAAATCAAACTAAATGTAGATCAATGACAATTCCATGATCATCCAACCAGCAACCTGAAGAAAGAAAAAAACCAGGGCCGCACCATTCTTGAATAGCAAAGCTGCACCATTCTTGAACCGCAAAAACCCTAGAAAGTAACTTACTTCAAATCGCACCATCATGATACAAAGATAATGATTCAAAACCTAACAATACTGTTATGGATAAATCATCACAAACGATCATTGATCAGCACCCAGATCAGCACAACAAAGCCATGCATGATCAATCCATCAAAACCCCATGGTTTTGAAACCCATAGATTCAAGCCGCCACCTCCCAATCAAAATAACCTAACCGGTGTGAATGAAATCAAAGATTGGTTCCTCTCTAAACATAAATCTAACCGAAATATGTAGATTAACAGATCTTGAATTTTAATTGGAAGAAGTAAATCCCTAGGTGATTAGAAAATCTACCCTAGTATGTGATTTGTATTTGCTTTGACATCCTTTTGTATTTGCATTCTCGTATTAGTATTTAGCTTAATTGTATCGTTATATTTCACATACAATGACTTCATTTGGTTGTGTTGGAATAAATAAGTATTTTTAACATAGTTTTAGGTTATGTACAAGTTTGGCTTTGATAGATTTGTCCGGAAAATATTTGGAATAGCAGCAGCTGCTGCTGCATTTTTTGATATGCAGACACCTTTAGCGACGATACGTGTAGTCGGTAAAGGTGATTACCGCCATAATTACTAATATATTAATTTTTTATATTTTTATGTATTTATAATTAATAAACAGTTCAAATTAATGTTTTATAAATAATTTAGATAAATACTTTTAGCGATGACACGTGTCATCCCTAAAGGTGTGGATCCTACTTTGGCCAAGTTTTTGTGTTTGAGTTTTCGTGAGCCTCACCGGTCGTTGCTAAAAGCATTGACTCGTCGTTGCACTTTTAGGGATGAACCTTTGGCAACGACTGGTCTCCACTTTAACGACGACATGCGTCGTCGTTAAAAGTTGAAATCGTTGTAGCATTCGTGTATACCTACCATGAAAAGACAAGTTCACAATTTAGTAAATGTTTTGTAATGGAACTATTTTTTAAAATATAAGTTTATGCATCTTGAAAATAGGTTTATAAATTAATCACTTTGCATGAAATGTAAAGCATATAAACTTAGAAGAAGAGAGAGAGAGAGAGAGAGAGAGAGAGAGAGAGAGAGAGAGAGAGACTCCTATTGTGGATGGTCTAAGTAGCAATATTCATACAAAGACACTGTCCACTTTCACATTTATTATCTACTTTCCTAAAAACTAATGTATCTTTTATAGTTAGGTATGTCTCAAACAAGAATGAACCTAAACGGATCCATAATTAGCATTTATCATAAAGCGTATTAGCAAAGATATAACTTAGTATTTACTTCAAAAGTGAGGTCGTGCATCTTTTCAAGAATATATATTATTGTATATATCTCAACTCCACAGTTCCCACAATTTGTGTGAGTGCGCTACTCCTAATCCCTTTCCTCTCTGATCTAAAACATCTTCTAAGCAACCTCATATCTCCGGCTAAGCCACTCGTTTTCCGTCATATATCCGTTTTTTGGTTCTCTGGTATCCCATCATAGACTATCTTTTAATTCTATATGTTGATACTATCTTTAATTCTATATGTTGATCTTCGTAAACATATCTTTGATTCTTTTCCAGATTAATTTCTTACTTGATTTTATAAAATGAGTTTCATGAAACTCTATCTGTTCTACTTTCTATTTTAGATTTAGATTCATATAAATACCAAAAAGAAGTTTGCACACCGATTTCTGATAGCTATACTAGCAAGAAGCTAGAGCAAAGTTAAAGCGGTCACTATACAAGTCCAATCTATCCAATTTATGTTTACGTTTTCCTAATCAACCCGAGATCCATATGAACTTAAATCGATTTTAGGTATTAAAAACAACTAACTATCTAGTCATCGGTTTCTTTTTGATCTGCCAGAAACAAGTGGGTAATTTTTTCTAAGACTATGTCTCGACTAAAAATCTAGATCAGTTAGCGGTTAAGGCTAATAGGGTTTTGATGATTTTATTATTATTTTCTTATTTATTTTGTTAAAAGATTTTCAGAAAAGAGTTACTACAGTAGATCTTTTGGTTTTTATTTAGTGCCCACATATCAAGACTTTGCAATTCAACAAATCATGACATGCCACATCTTACTTTACCTCGTGGCCTTAATTATTGAGAGTGAACCCCATGAAAACGCACTAACGTATTTTTGGTTTTCCAGCCATTCTTTCTATAAATAAAACCCTATTTTCTTCTCCTTCATCAAGGGTGACAATAAGCCGCCAGAGCCGCATCGCCACCCTTAGATAAAAGCCGTTGTTTTCTGATGCGGCATCATCAAGATTCACGTACAAAATGACAAAGCGTTTTGATGATGAGAATCTTGATGATGCTGCATCGGAAATAAAACGGCTACAAGTAGCACATCAAAGGGATTTATAGCCATCTAGGTGGTATCATGAGTTGTACACTTTGCATTGGTGATGGTAAATCTGGAGCTGACTGACTCATGAAATGTGTCAGTTTCCAACTCTCCCAAACTAGTTATCAGGTGGGTATATTGTTCTTGTTTTCTGTGTATGTTTTTCTTTAATTAGTAGTTCTCTGTGGCATAAGATTGGTTTTTTTTATACTTTTAGGAGTTCTTTTTCAGAAAAGATTCAGAAATATATGGTCTTGAATATCCTTGTGCATGTCTTGTCTATCTTTTCTAACTTACTATTTTTAGATCTATGGTTGAAGGTTCTATCTATATGGTTTTTTAGTACTATAAATTAAAACCTTATGATTAAGAGATTTTAATCATGGACAATGAATGATGTCTAGAATTGAAATCAATTAGTAAAACTTAGTCTGTTCACATTATTCCAAGCTATGTGGATCTCTAGTATCCTGGAATCGAGTTTACTAATAAGTTACATTTGAGGATTATAGTACTAGTCCTTGATGGTCTCTCTTTCAGTGTGTCATCGCTTAGAGTTTCCTTGGTAAATCATCTTGAATTTATGTGATTTAATATCAGGATGCTACAATTTAATGACAACTTGGTAGAATTAGGGTTTAATGATTTCAATCTAGATCATTTATGTGATTTAATATCAGGATTCACTTCATATATGCAAACTCTTAAAAAGGTAATCTACACTTCTAAGGGACTAGTGAGTAGTGAACATACATCATAGAAATCACATTTAATGTATGATCAAATATGATATTAACTTGTTCATTAGAAGCAAATAACATACAGTTTTGTGCACCATCAATTCATTCACATGATATGTTTATGTGTGAGTCTATAAACAGTTGTGACTCGTGAAGTTGGTACGTCATTATCTTGAAATGACGATGGAATGAAAAGATTATATTCTAGATACTTTTTAGTTGTGATAATCAAGAATTCGAGTGCAATGTACTTAGCTAAGTACTACAAACTAGGTTAATTTAACTTTTTAGTTCTATGTTTCATATGAGACTATATTACATAAGATTAATATACATACCGCGTATTATTCATTTTATGTGTTTTGTTAAACCACCATTTCTTACAGGAAATGTACTACAGTAATTCCCATGTGCATAATAAATATCTTGTATAAATCGTGAATAAAATTAAGCAGATAGGCAGAATATATAAAAATGCACTTTTCTTGTTGCCTGTTGTGTATTTGTGCGATTACCTGTTGATTCTTATTTATTTGGACACGATGATGGTAAATTGGTAATATATATAGTTCCTTAATTATGGTTCTATTTGGTTTGCTTGCCTCTTTCCCATCACTAAACAAGATTATTGAAGCTTGTAAACTGAGACTAAGATAACAAAATCTACATGATGATCGAATATGTGACGTCATGTACTCATGTCAAAGCATTAGATATCATTCAATGCTCGAAAAACCATATCTTATAATGGATGATGTAGCTTGATAAATAACCATAGAAATATTTGCTGGCAAAGTGGTAGGTGTTGGATACTTTGAATCTAAATCATCAATATATGTCACATTGCTTGCTGCCATTGTTGGGGTTGCTTTTAACATTTGTGTATGTGGGGTGCATGGTCCTCTATTGAGTGCTTGTAGTACTGCTGACATCAGTCAGCTGGCTCACTGGTAAATGCGCGCATACACTCAACATCAAGTTAATTTATCACATCTCCAATAATTCTACTAGATAGGGCCAAAGGCTTTTAGCCTTAATTAGTGGTATTTAAGTTGCCATCAACCAAAAGGTTGTATGTTCAAATTTCGAGACATGAATGTGTGAATATTGTGTGAGATAGTTGATTATACGTGAATAAATTGACTTTGGAAATACCACGCGATAGAAGTTTTCCTATTCACTAGCTTTTCATATATTTATCTTAGAACTGCAGAATCAGTCACTTTGGGTACGTCCTTTATGTTACAGGTATTATCAGCAAGAATCCTCTATATATATGAATTAGACAAATTTTAATTTTCCCAAAATAGATATATCTAGTAAAGCTCGGACATGGTTCACCTCCAGATGAATGAGTGCATCTCTCTTTAAATCATACTGTAATTCAATTTTTAAGGTTAAAAAGTTGTTGGTTACTTAACTACTTAAGGTGAGGCTTATATTTTACTTAACTACCTTAATGAGCTATAGTTCTTTTTTTGGTATATTCACTAGCTAGCTAGGTGCTTCAAAGGATTCGAAAGATCCTGTTTATGTCATTTTTGCCACTACATGTTGGATGCTTTGGTGCTTCGAAATAACGTCACTTTCAACTCTCAAGTTATAAGGAAGTGTGACATTTTTGATAATACATGTCTTTTTTCTTATTCTCAAGCTAGCACATATATGGTTGTTTGTTTGGTTCTGAACTAAAATGTACAAAGGCTTACGAGTAATTATGTCTTTGCTCCAAGCTCTCAAATTATTGGCTCAACACTCTTTGATGTTGTATGACTGCAACCACAAAAAAAGAGTCCATAATTTATCAAACTTAGTTAACAAGCTTAACTCGTCATCAGGTTACACAAATGACTCAACTCGCGGGAGATAAAACTCGACTTTTGATTATTATTCAGGTTGTTTTAAGTTAGTACATTGCCTCATTTGGCTTAAAAATGAAAGTACGTGGTACATTCAAACAAGAATCACCTGATTGAATAATTAAACATTGTTCTCGGTAACTTGATTAGAAATTTGAAAGTTGAACACTCGAGTAATATTCTATCGAATTACGGTTTTAGCCTATGATCATGTGAAGATCTAACTGGTGTAGGCATGTAGCTAATTCCAAAAACATATGAATTAATTTTGAGAGAATAAATCTAGTGTGAAGAGAAAATAAAATGAGAAGTGTGTGAAGAAGTTCCAACCACACATTTTAAATAAGGAGTAATCATTTATAGGGAGATGCATCCATTTTTATTGGTGCATCTCAAATATGCGGTTGTGATTTATTTTAGCTGTTCTAATTTTAGTTGCATATCTCATTTGATCTGAAGTCATATCCTAGTGTACATAAAAAAATATAGAGCGTCTAGATCCGTCTTTTTCTTGAACATCGTTAAAACTATTCTACGTTATTTTATTTTCACTCGATGTTGTTAGCGAGAGATGACAATGTAGAAGATATAATGACGATTGTTTGGATACAAACATGTATAGTTTAATAACCCTGTCACTAAAAAAGTTGGTTTCCAAAAACACAGAATACCTCTAATGCGAGCCACGCCAAAATATTTATACTCACGAATTTGAGGGCTAAAGATTCGACATATAATAAAAAAAGCTTATTTCATCGATCTTATTCAATAATCTAAGTACAAGCTTTAAATGATGCTCATAATGGTGGAATTATGATTTTAATTATAAAGATTATGAAATAAACTTGGTCGACATGTTCACATGCCACTCTCCATCCAAAGACTTTAAATAGTTAAGATTAGTTTAATTAAATTCCGGATTAAGCGGAATATTAAAAAGATATAAGCTAGTGTGCCCACATGCAAATGATAATCTAGGATTGAACAAAAGATTCCTATTTCTTTCCCAAATAGAAAATCCCATGTAAAATAATACGGAAATAATCACAAATCTATATTTGGACGATATTTTTTAGTATCAAGTTGCAAATATTTTACAATGTTGTAGAGATTCACAGAGCTTTCAATCTTTTTTTTTCAACATAAGTTAAAAATAAAAAGAAATAAAAGCATTGTATCTTGTTTAGACTAAAATACATAAATAGAAATAAAAAGAAATAAGAGAAAGTATCTTGCAGAAAACACTTGTGAAAATAAGTATAATTCACCATCATGGAGGCCAGAAGAGGTAGGAAGTTACTACTATGTTTCTACGGGGCGAATGTGTTAAAGTCTCATATAAGCGTACGTGCCAGGTAACTAAGGATGAGTATTTCGACTCAAATCTCAGCATGTATAACTGATAACATCAAATGTATGCTATATTTATATATCATTTATTCCGCGATTATTGCTTATTTATTATATATTTATGACTGGATTGATACTTAATTCCTTAAGTTTATTATTTTTAGTGTTTATAGAGCAATATTGGAAAAGACACGGATAACGACATGATTTGGAGCTTATTTGATAATTTATATGCAATCTGCAAAGAGCAAACGGCGTATGAAACTGTGGCCATACGCCGTATTGATATCTACAAGAATTCACTAAATATTAATGAACATGAAGGCATACAACGCATTTAACTCTGGCAATACGCTGTATTTGAAGCTCTGCAGTCAAATCCCAAGTCAACTTATGAAGGTATACGACGTATGAAACTCTGGCCATACGTCATACTAAAGATCTTATCCTCAGTCCAAGTATTTCAAGATTTGAAGGTATATGGCGTATTCCTCTTCTGTGGTACGCCGTATTTAAAAGATACGCAGAATATGCTCGAAATATACTTTCTTTCGTCAGCAATTAAGAAATCTGGAATACGCCGTATTCGCTCTTGGATATGCCGTATTCCATCCCTGACAGAACACTATAAATACAAACTTTATACAGGTGTTTTGCACATAACTCTTCCACCACACTTCACCACAGCCGAATTTCACCATTCCAACACCCCAAGATCAGTCCCAAAAGTTAGGAAATCAAGGAGATAATGTCTCGTATCATCACACTTAGTCTAATCATTCAGTTTGCACGTTGATTTTATTATGATTTCCATTTGTTTATCATTTGTATTTACTTTGTGTTAATCTACATACATTATGGGCTAACACCCTTTGGTGCTAGCCATGTTATGACTATTACATTCATGTTATAATGTTTATGAAGATTTGATGTTTTGTTTTGGATAATTTATGTGTTTGTCATTCAAATAGTATACTTGTTTATTTGTTTATTTATTTGACATCTATTTGCTAGATCATCATAGTGTACATCTTTACCTATGTAGGTGATCCATATCACTATGGTCGGTACTCTTGACATGGCTTCATTAATGCCCTTCCTTAGGACTCGAGGAGTAGGAATCCGAGGTTAGATGAAAAATGCTAAAACACTTAAGTTAGTATAATGATCTTCAATATAGTGATCGCGTGAGAAGGGTAGGATTCACCTGGACCAAAGGGGTATCGCAGATAAATCACATAAATTAGTTGACACTACTTATTGCATGCTTGTAACTAATTAGACTGATAACTTGCTTTAGGGATATAGGTTGCATGCATAGAACTAGATACAATGACCATCTGGTATAGTTTACCTTAGATAGAAATGATTGTCTGCGCGTTTCTGATGTCACCATTACTTTATATTAAATCATTGCATGAATAAACGGATAACTATAATATGTATTAGAAGTAGTATTATGTCATAGGTTAGTTGACCCAAGCCCAACTTGTGGGTTGGATCCATTAGGGATTGAGCCAACTATTTATAGAGCACAAGATTCTCTATATCTTGTACTCTATAAATAATTGGCCCAAGCCCTAACAGACCCAACCCACAAGTTGGGCTTGGACCAACTAACCTATCACCTAATACTCTCCCGCAGTATAAACGGCGAAATCGCAAAAGCTCGGACTGGAGTAGAAAACAAAATAAAACATTAAAGCAATAACTAGTTATTTGATGAAGACATCCGACAGCAAGCGGAAACTGATTTGCAAAACAGAAAGTCACGAACTGATAAACATGGAGAAACCAAACTAACATTTTTTTTTAATACGGGATAACACAAAGTATCCCTTTTTGCATATAACCCAATGTATCCTTTTTCTCATATGGGATAACCCAAAGTATCCCTTTTTTGCGGATAACCCAAATTATCCTTTTTTTTATTTTTCATAAGGATAAACCAAAGTATCTCGGACCAGGATAAACCAAAGTATCCTACCAGAGAATAAACCAAAGTATTCTCCACCAAACTCGATAAACAATGTATCCCACCTGCGAATAAACCAATGTATTCTCTACCAAATAGGATAAACCAATGTATCCCTTTTTCTTTTCTTTTCCTTTTTTTTTAAAACCAAAAATCCAAATAACCTAAACCACACAAGATCCATACTCCATGAAACCAGTATAGATCCAAATAACAAAAATATGGTGAAATCCAAACACCATCCAAATCACTTAAAAACTAAAACAGATCCAAACATCATAATTCACCATGATTTCATAACTAAAGCAATATAAACACAAAGATACAAACACTCAAAATATCATAACTATATCGGTTCATCACACGCACCACCCCCTCGAAGCTTTAAGCAAAACCAAATCGACCTAAAAACAAGTCAGATGCACATATCTAAACAAACCCGGTAGTAGCAGCAACGTCAGATTCAGGTAATGGAGGCGGTGGCGTCGACACAACTGATTATATTAGGTGGTGAGTCCAAAAATATATAGGATGGTGGAGGGGAGCCTGACATATTCGTTGAAGAAAGAAAATAACAACTTCAATTGGTTGAACAAAAATTAAACAAATGTATTTGTCAAATGGTGGAATAGTTAATTTAAGAGGTTGAGTAAAAGTAAATGTAGAAAACTAGAATGAAGGGTTGAATAGTTTTACAGATTTAAATTTAGTTTTCAAAAACTTTTAGATTGATTGTATTTGAAACACTTTGAATAATGAAACATAGATAATGCGCGTAAGTAATAAAAGAGATAAATATGATAAAGTAAAGAGAGGAAGAGATAGAACCGTGACACATTGATTTATAGTGGTTTTGCTATAAGTACACCTTCTGAGAGGATCTAAACACACTCCTTGTGTTGGTGATACTTTGAGTATGTATTGATTAGCACGCGGAATTTACTAATCAACACTTAGAAGATATTGTGTAAGTGAATGTATGAATGGAACAGTAATTGTATGAGTATTAACAAGATTGTTTTCACAACCAAACAGCTTCAATATTATTGATATAATACGAGTGATCTTTGCTTATCACTTATGGTTACAACCTTGAAGCTTTATCAAAAGATGATACGTACAGAAACCATAACCTAGGATCTCCTTTTATAGGTCAAGGAGTCCTTTACAAGATAACTATCATTAGCACAATATACGTATATGTCTAACTAAATAAGATATACACAAGATCTTTTCAATACTTATCCTAATACACGGTTTCTTCTACAAATAGAACATAAGCAGTACAAACCATATGTGCTAGCAGTACTAACTCAGTTAGAACTGCCAATGTTATTCTCCAGCAGTTGTAATATTTAGCCTGACATTAATATTTAGCTCAGTTTTGGTGGGGAAAAAGTTCTCAAAGAGACTGATCGTGGCAGAATTAAGCGGTGAAGCTTAAACACGGATCGTTGTCCCAACGAGGGTTGAATTGATCTTGTCACTCGAGTCGTGAGTTATGTGAGATGAATAAGTTTGAAAGATGAGATTTGGTTTTTTTGTTTATACTACGAAAATTTGTATGAAACTTAAATGAAATAAAGAACGAGATTAAAAGAAATAAGTTGAAAAAGAAAACATAAGACTAGATGAAACAAAAGAGAAATGAAATTTAAACTACAAACTATTAAAGAAAGTATTAAGGAAAATGTTTTTGGTGTTTTGTTTTTAATTAACGAATAGAAAAGTTAAACTAAGGAAACGTTTAAAGATTGAACGAACTAAACTTAAACTAATAAGTAAAGAAGTTAAACTAAGTTGAATAAAACTAGAAAGGTTTTAAAGAAATTTCAACGGAGTTTTGTTTAGATATAAAAGAAAAGAAACCTCACTCGTTTAACGATGAGGTGGATAAAAGCCAAGACCGGCTTATAAAACAAATGAAACTAGTAAAGAAAATTGATAAGACTCGACACCAAATAAGTACTTAAACTAGTTAAAGACTTAGAATGAAACTTGCAAAACAATTATGATACTCGCAAAAGAAATAAGCCAAGACCCATACTCGCTACTATTTGAAGACCCATACTCGCTACAACTAATATGATACTCGCTATTTTGATGATACTCGCAAACAAGTAAAGTTTCATACTCGCAACCAATTCGAAAAATACCCATACTCGCAAACTAGAACTTGATACTCGCTATAGGATTTCATACTCGCAAGACTTAGGCTGCCAAGTTCATACTCGCAACACTTTTAGCATACTCGCTAAACAGAAAAAGGAACCCATACTCGCAAAAGTTACAAGTGATACTCGCTAAGAGATTTTCCAACTCGCAAAACCCTAAATAAAAAAAATGAAACTCGCAAATCTAGGGCTCCTAACTTGCAAAATCAATATTTATACGTGAGACCAAGATTAGAATTCAATAAAAACTTGTGAAAACTTAATAAGAAGCTAGTTTAAAATGCTAAATAAGCTACTAATAAGCTACGACACAAAAATAAGCCCTAAACCATTGTAAATCCAAACGAATACAAGCAACATGCAAAGGTGGTAGAAAGTTTTATAAAAGCTTTTATTAGATTTAGATGACAACAAAATAAGCCCAATAAGATGTAAGGATTAAAAAGAAATAATAAGATGAAGAGACAAATAAGCTAAGAAAAGTTTTTAAGACATGAAATAAGAAACTTGCATAGAAAGAAAACTTACACTAATGCAATAATAAACTAAGACTCACTAAAAAACTAACTAGACTCCTACTCAAAATGAAGCTAGGGGGTTCTATTTAAAGGAGCCAAGGAGGCTTCCTTGTTTACATCGTGTACACTTTGCCCCCTAGACTTTTTGCGTTCATGAAAACTACACATAAACTTCTATTACAAAGCTACTAAACTTTCTAAGAATTAAACTTAAGCCCTTGTAACTTGAGGTAGCGTGTTGACGTGTTCTCTAAAAGTCTTCAACGATGTAAAAGTGATCACTTGCTCGAATTTGTGAAGCTTATCTTGATAATTAACTTTGAGCTTCGATTAAGCGTCTCTTTTATTTTCTCGAGCCTTTAAGAAATAAATTCGTCGTCACGGGCTTTTCTTAAGTATATTTCATCTTTGATTTGGCTTTTAAGACTCTTTTTCACATCTCGTGCTCGTTCTAGGCTCTTTGGTTGATTTCTATGTTGTTTTTGCAATATCCTTACCTGCACAGTCACAAACACAAAAACACGATATCTTTGGCGTTTAACGTTAGTTTTTGGTCTAAAATAGCCTGAAAATGGTGAATAAAAGGTATGTGAATAAGCAGATACCAAAATCCCCCAGACTAAGGTATTGCGTGTCCTCACGCAATGTAATCACGTCACGCTTTAAAGATAAATAATTTCACACCTTTCTTTACTAACTTTGAAAAGTAGCAAAACGTTCAAAAGAGATACGAAATCATTTATTCTCTAAAACGCCCCGGTTTTCCATTTTTGGCTATGTACATCATATATTACACTACTTTAGCTTATGACGGTGTGCTTGACTTTCATTATCTTTCAATAACGATTAAGGGTCATAGAGCAAGAACACGATTCATAGAAAAGTGACCGATTGGATAAAATTCATCGTCCCTGATTTTTCACATGCTCCCAAACTAAGCGTAAAAACGGATCATTGTTTAATTACAAATTAGATGCTAACGCTACCCATGGAAGTTACTCGTGTACCGCTTGCTCCCATTTTCCTATTTTTGTATCTCATTATTTTATTTTTGTGAGAGAAATGAATTTCTTCATAAGCATCCCGTTTCATAGTTTTTAGTCCGATAAAGATACCAAATTCATACGCTAAGTAGTTATCGATCTTCTCTTAAGAAGGTTTGCTCGAGAAATGTGGTCCACATCTAGGATATTGGATACATACAAAGACTTTGGAATACATCAAAATAGACATAAGTTAGAGAGTACCTTCACGTGCACCTCATGCGCCCGATCTAGGATCATTCGCATGTACCTCACGTGCTACCAACTTTAGTCTTAACACTTAAACTCATAATCCATAAATCTTCAACATACATCCTTATTTATTTTATTTTTTTTTGCTTGCCTTAGTAACTTCTCAACTCCGAACCTTCACGGTTTCAATCCAAGACCTACCGCCAACTGCTAGGGTTGGAATCTAGGATCCAAGGCCCGATCTCAATCCGAAGTCTTAAAGCACCTTAGCTCATACATAACAACGGGCTTTAGGGTAGCTCCGAAACCACATGTGTACTATGCTTATACAACGATATACAATACAACTCAACTAGGTGTATCCATGATGTGTACCCAATTTCCCAAGCAAAGATTCTCTTAAGAAGATAAAGAACTACTCATCGGCTAAACCTAACATCTTTAATTATTTTGCACAGATATGGGGTGAAGCAATTTTGTGGGAACAAAAAGACATGAGTACCTTCGATGAGCTTTAAAGAGATCCAACTACTCTATGCTTAGCATCTAACTTCTAAAGAAACTCTATCATTTCACGTTCTCCGCAAATTTAAAATCTCAAATAATGAGATCCGCGAATGCTTAGCCGATAATCAAGCCACGCATATATAAAGTCAAGTACGGGAGCCGACAAAAGAGTAGCTCCTTGTGTACAAAACTAGCAAAAGCTTTTGTGATCATCAATGGTTAAGGGGACAAGCTAGGGCTCAACACGCCCGGATCAAGTCAAAATTTTTATTCTCACTCTTACCTAGTAGGAAAGTCAAACGCGGTGTCAAAACTTTTATTCTATTTTTGCATAATTTTTAATTTTAATTTTTTTTTCATTTTTTTTCTGCTTTTTCTCTTTGAAAATTTTCAAAATTTTTCAATTTTTTTTTTTTGGTTTTTGAGGAAAAACGGGGTTGCGTAAGTAAACAGCAATGGTGAAAGTGCTAGGTCAATCAAATCGAAGATTCACCCCCCCAGACTAAAGATAAACATTGTCCTCAATGTTTTAAAAAGGTAAGGGTAATCCTAACAATAATTCTAAGGCCGTTTATAAAGTATGCCAAAGATACCGTTAGTCGATAAGATTTGGATATAGGATTTCCAATTAAGCATCAATGCATGGGACTCGAGTGGAGATGAGACGAACCACGAGCACGAGAGTCATCATGAATTGGGGAAATCTGCACAAACATAAACAACCAAGCAAACACAATATTGGAAGAGGTCGCCCTCCTCGCGTTACTTATTGGATACTAAAAAACATAGATGGATAAGCATGGGGTGCCTCCCACGAAGCGCTTTGTTTTTGGTCACCGAGCCACTTAGCTTGACTCGATTCCCGCATTAGTTGTCCTTGGGAAAAGTTTGGAGATCCGGGATCACCAAAGATGGTATGTCCCCTCCAAAGTAATGTTTTAAACGATGACCGTTTACCTTAAAATTTTGCCCATTTTGTTGAGAAAGTTCAATAGTACCATATGGAAAAACTTGGGCAACGGTAAACGGTCCAAACCAACGGGACTTAAGCTTTTAAGAAAATATTTTTAACCTTGAGTTAGAAAGCAAAACTTGATCACCGACATTAAAAACACGATTTTTGATTTTAGAATCATGAATCCGTTTGGTTTTCTCCTTATAAATCAAAGAATTTTCATATGCTTGATCACGGAGTTCATTTAACTCATTCAACTGGATTTTTCGGTGATCACCCGCGGTTTTTAAATCATAATTCACATGTTTTAGGGCCCAGTAGGCGCGATGCTCTAGCTCGATCGGAAGATGACATGCCTTTCCGTACACAAGCTTGTAAGGGGTACAACCAATTGGTGTTTTATAAGCTGTGCGGAAGGCCCAGAGTGCATCATCTAACTTGTCCGACCAAGAAGAACGATTCTCACCCACTGTCCTTTCCAAAATCCTTTTTAAACCACGATTCGACACCTCGACTTGAACACTAGTTTGAGGATGGTAAGCGGTACTAAGTCGATGGGTAACACCATATTTGGACATAACTTTTGAAAATTGGTCATTACAAAAATGAGTTCCACGGTCACTGATAATAGCTCGAGGTGTACCGAATCTGGCAAACAAACTTTTCAAAAATTTTACAACCACTCGGGCGTCGTTAGTTGGGAGAGCTTTGGCTTCGACCCATTTAGAAAGATAATCGACCGCCACGAGGATGTATTTGTTTCCTTTTGAAGATGGAAATGGTCCCATGAAATCGATCCCCCACATGTCAAAGATTTCACAAACTTGGATGGAGTTTTGAGGCAT
>LBNU01016990.1:2702-25391 GCA_014162995.1 Artemisia annua | reverse complement strand
GGGACTGAAACTGCCAATTATGCAAACTTTGTACGATTTTCATTTGTTTTTAATCATTTTGCATCTAAAACATATAAAACACGATCTTTGGGATATTTTCAGTATTTGGATATATTTCCGAGTGTTTTCACGTGTTTTGGCAGTTAAAATACGATAAAAATGATGAGTATTTACACACTCATCAGATACTTGTAGTTATAGAAGTTAAACATGTCAATGCACAACTCCTTTTCCATTTTACATTATTGATGATTTGATGCAGCTTGATATTCCAGTATATAGGCCTATTAGATAACCCGCAATGAGTTTGTTTTCAGTTGCCCTCATTGTGCTTCTGGTTAGGCTTCACTGGTTGAGGCTTGTGTCACACAAGGGTGGGATTCATTGAAAAGAGGCACAACCATAAACCTTTCAAGCCGTTTTGTTTTCCAAAAGTTATTTTGGTCTCAGTGAACTGTTAACTCGTGCCTCGAAATCTTATTTAAAGAGCACAAATCTAACACAAGAAATATCTTTCCAATCTAAAGACAAAGACATATCACTTGCTAAGGTAACTTTCTTTACAAGTACTCCACTTTATTAGTAAATTAGGCTCAAATCATTCATGTTATTTCTTATCGTTTCTGGTACCCGCACACGCATTTACCTAACTATTTAAAGAATCCTCCTTTTTAAGATTTGTAATGTGGGTTGATTTGGTTGTGTTTAAAATCAAAAGGGTCAAATTTGATGATTTTTATAAGGGATGAGTAAAATTCACTGAATCAGTAGCTAAAATTCACCGTGTCGGACTCCATACAGAACCAATTAAGTTACCATTTTTACTAGATTCTGTAATGGCATCTTATACTCTTGTTTTACGTGTACTGGTACACTTTGCTTATAAGATAGGGTGAAAATTTGAAGTAATTTTAGCAGATATATCAGTTTAGTATACCATTAAATGATATGCTCTTGCACCTTATTTTCAGATTCCCCTCTTTATGTGTATTGTTTGCTGCTAGTGTTGGTAGTGATGTTTGTAACAAATTTGTTGATTGTTGTTGGTATGGATGTTTGTTAAGTAATGTAATGTGATCTAGGTGTCTTTCATACAGAATACAAGTTATTTTCTTGTTAATTTTTATTGATTATGCCAGATGCCATGAAATCATTAAAATGAGTAATTAGATTAGAATACCTAGCTTGAAACTTCGTCATCTTTGAATTAAAAAAAATTTGAAACAATATTGATGGTTCTTCATGGGGGACCTAAGATAAATACTAGAGCAAAGTTGGTTACTTTTGTGCAGCTAAGCTATAAAGCACAAAGTCTTCTGTTACTATGAATAAGCTTAAGTACTTTATTTTAGCATAAAGGTATGCGTATTTAAGATATTTGACAGTAAAATATTGTTGCTAAGCTTTATGCCATGTCAACTGTTGCTATAAAGGGAGTACCACATAATAAAAAATAAAAGAGAGAGCTTAATGGCAACCTCCTGGTTTCTGGAAAGCCTTGTTTCAGAAGGTTCAAGTAATAACTAGTTGCTGATTATATTTCATATGTTACATGACTAGATTTAAGATTCTTGTTATGAGTATATAATTTGTTAGTATAACATTAGTGTAAAGTTGTCTACTTTTGAGTGATCACGTGAGATGGTATAGCAATTTTAATTTGTTAGTATAACATTAGTATAAAGTTGTTAGTATAACATTAGTATAATTTGTTACATTTCATATATTTTAGTCAGTAGGTGAAGAGTGAATTGGTATAGCAATTTTAATGCATTTAGTTATGTTGAAATGTGAAAGTGTTATTCATGCTTGTTATTTAAGTATATGTTTGCATCGTTTTTTTTTATAGGAATGGGTGACACAATTACGCTAAATTTTACTCCCGAACAATACAAGTTTTTTTTGGACTCATGTATCGAGGAAGTGAATAGGGTAGATGTTAAGGGTAAAAGCCTACATGTTGAATCGTGGGCGATAGTTGGAAAAAAAATGAAGGAAAAATTTGGCCTAATGACCACGCAAAAACAATTAAAAAACAAGTTTGATTACTACAGAGTAAAACATCAGGCTCATGCTTATTTAAGAGGAAAAACAGGAAATCTTTTCAATGCCGATACAAATACATTCAACCTAACGGACGAAGAGTGGAGAGATTTAAACAAGGTGGGTTCATGAATACTTTGAACGTAATTTTTACATACATATAATATAGTAATGGCAACATTAATAATCTATACTTTCTTTGTGAATTTTGTTTAGAAATATCCGAAAGCGAGTAGTTTGAAAACTAGTCCATTGCAACATTATGATCTATGTGATTACTTATTTACAAAGTGTGGCGCATCCGGTTCTATTCGTCGACCCGTTGCTGAACGAAGACCCGTTGTCAAAGTAGTTGAAGTTGAGGATGGTTCTGTTCGTCGACCCGTTGTTGAAGGAAGGTCTTCTTCTCAAAATTCCGGTGCGGACTTTGACCACATCGTAGTACTAATCATAGTAATCATGATTCAATATAACTCCGCATTAACTCCAATTGGTTGAACGACATTACACATCACCGTTATTAACATCTACATGCTCACATTACCAATATCATTATCGAATAAAAATCCTCAATAAAACAACCATTGAATCGTATTAGAGAGAACAAATACACCATCGTCTCTTAAAAACCTCTCCGTTTCGAAATAACAATCATTAATAAGAAACTAATAGCAAACATGCGAATATAGTATAAATAACTCTTTGTTGTTACAACACACAAAAGAAAAATGAGGCATAAAACCCCTTTAAAGATTGGAAAACGCGCTTTAATGGACCGTCCATTCCCTCTCACATATATTGCCATTCGAACACGTTCTAATGCACATGAGCCGCTCCACGACCTAGATATTCTTACTTTACATATCATATCAACACCATACCTATATACCCAGACGAAAATGTCTCCTAACACAATACTTAGACATTGCGGATCAAAGTCGTGAGCATCCAACCCAACAGTGGTGCTAATAGGACTAGCATACACAATAGAT
Source organism: Artemisia annua (assembly GCA_014162995.1). Classification (NCBI taxonomy): domain Eukaryota; kingdom Viridiplantae; phylum Streptophyta; class Magnoliopsida; order Asterales; family Asteraceae; genus Artemisia; species Artemisia annua. The sequence continues at coordinate 22,356 of LBNU01016990.1, read as the reverse complement.
AACATATCTCTAATAAACTAAAAACATTATTCAGTCTTTCGGAATCATCTTACTTGATATCTAAGTTTTTCATATATATTACATTCCCAAACATTAATACCTGCAGGGGGAAAATCGGAATCAAACCCTCACTCACTAAAGCTTCATTTAGTATTCTCGCATCCGTGTGCCGTACCTTCCCATCCAGCGACAATGTAGGTAAAGATCATGTATGAAATCGCAAATTGCCAAAACATTTTTGACCTAACATCACACTAACCTCTTCCCCATATGCCTCCTATACATATAAACCCCATTCTGTTTTGAGAATGACGACCAACAGCAGTGTAATCACCAACAAAAGGGTATCCATCAAGTGCTACCAACGAGACCTACCCTAATTTAGAACAACAAAATTGTTAACACTACGAATCAGAAAACACAAAGACAACAACTTAATATACAAAATAATTTGAATAGTTTTACCAAAATTCAATACTTAACCATTTCGACGCTACCCAATTGCCATATCTAAGAATTACGCGCTTTACTGGACATGTATTCGCGAAATTATCGAGATTACAAATATGTTGATCCGAAAAACTCCTTATAACATTCTCATCAAGAAACACTCAACCAAAATTTGAGTTAATACTTCCGTGAAAGCAACTTATGATCGTTTCCTTTCGAGGTGTTGAAACCTTACGCTTCACTCACAACAGACAAAATCGTTCATCCATATCATCCATGACAAACCTAGATAAGCCCAAACGATACATATCATTCAAGAGAAAGACTGACAACATCCTTATCTCGAACCGAAATAATACATTGATATTGTTATCTCATATAACCAATTTTTTTCTTTGAAAAATGGTTTGCACTAAGATCGACAAAACGAAGTCCACAGAGACCACAAACAAAAATATTCCGTATCAACTACCCGTAACAATATGATAAATGTAATTTCTTGTAAAAGCTCCTGGGTATAAACTAGATCGCCGAAAACATTCAGAATAGATCCCCCTATTTAACCCGCTTAGCTATCTTACCTAACCAAACTCGCCGCAAAATACAAATAACATATAAAAAAATAAACATTAAGATGAAACGCAAGTATTTTTGGCAACATCACCTTAACTATACAAAACGAATACAATAACCAACAATGGGTTACGCCACCTCTCATACCAAAAAATAACAAAAAAAACACAAATACATTTACCATCAAAACAAAAACTACCCCACAATAAATCAAAACCAGTGTAAACATCGTGAAGTACCACAACAAAACTACACACCAAATATAGATAAACCAAATATGATAAACACATCCAATATATAAAGTTCAACTAACAGGACAGCTACACAATAAAAGAAAAATTCCTAGAGGGTGAGCATGGAAAAGTCATCGCCAATAAACAAATCATACATCCCAAAATCCACCAATAATAATTACATTCCACATCATCCCAACCATGTCATACTTGTTTCATACCTCCCAACCTTTTATAGTGCAACCATGCCTTATTTTCATACCTCCCAAATTTTTTTTTTCTATTTCATAAAATTAAATACAAATTACACCAAATATTCTAAAATAAAAACATAATAAAATATATAAAATTAATATATCACAAAAAAGAAAAAATACACATAAATATACAAACTAAAAAACAAACAAATAAATATACAACATTACATAATATAACAAATCTAATATCTATTAAAAAGAAAAATAATACAACATAGTCCAAAATACGAGATAAAACCTGTTAAGATATTTGAGCTCCGCCAATAAATACGTTCCAGATAAAAGATCTATATAGATAGAAACAGGTAAAAACCACGCATATTCGCATCGTTGAGTTAACCAAACTCCTCTAATATCGACTGATCAGTCATAAAAAACTGGACGCGACCAAAAAAACAAAAAATGCGGGGATCTCCATCAAGTATACTGCTACCAAGGATGATAATCTGCAACTCGTCATGTCATCTCTTATAATCCTACATACCATTTGTGACATATGATAACCGTAATAACAACAAAACCGAATGTGATTGTTCGATCACTATTTCAACCGACACTCAACAACCCATGCCGAGCAAGTAGACGATATGAATAGAATCATCCATACCGATTGAGCTTACTAAGACGACCAAATGCTCCTCGACTCACATCTAATTTTTGCAGAGCTCTGTGCTTCTTGAATAATCTCATATATTACACTTACATATCAATGGGGATGAAACGCTATATTCGATTGAAACCAAAACCGCTATGAAATACGTAGGAAAGAAGACCTTCCATCTATGTAAGCCTACCACTAATTATCCACGTTTTAATAAAAAAAACCGTATATTCTCACAAACAAAAATAGAACTTGTATTTTCCCCGTTCATTTCAGCATCCGTAAGACTACAATACGAGATGAACCTGAATTCAATAACAACTACTGATACCCTCGTTATTTGCCAACCGGCACACGACACCAAAAAACAGCAATGCCAACAATCCTCACAACAGTCAGAAATTGAAGCGCATCGGCTCTACGCCAATCAAATATCAAGTTTGGTATCTTCCAAATGAATCAGATGTAACTCCAAAATGTTCACTTAATATTAGGCCTTTCCAAAAAATGTCTAGGCAATTACGCAAACACAAATGGTGTACACCAATCAACTGCCTAAGACCACAGCAATTCCCAAAGGAATCTGTGAAATGTATTTTCATTCATGGAACTCCTCGAATAATAAGCCGTGCAATCATGTCACAACTGGGAATGCGCTTCGTAAGAACTTCCACCTCGAGCCATCAAGAATCTAATCCAGAATATTCATCGCTTGGCAAAAATGATCAAGAAGGCATACCTCAGTCACTATAAATATACCTATAATACAAGCACAAACGAATAACTTTAAAAACAAAATAACGATAACTTAAAAAAAACTAACCGGAATAACAATTAAAAAAAAATAAACGATTACTTTAAAAAATATCATATAAAAAAAACTCGACATTCGCGTGCCATGGTTATTCAAATAGTCATCAAATCTTAGAACCCTGGACCAGTCTCACACGTTGCGAGTGACCGAAATAGCCAAGACATGTGCATAAATTATATATAACGACCGTAAAACTCTTTTTTCCCTCGCATCTAGGCCCTCTTTGAAACCATTACAAATATATCCCAATTAACATCACCTAAAAAAAACGAACAACTCTTAAAAACAAGACTTTTACTCTCAATACGAAAACACATCATCACCGAAAGTATGTCTCGAAAACTTCGGAGTTCGAACCACCCGAATAGTCATTCATAAAGAGAGTTTGTAAAGCTTCATTACACGATAAATCAAGAGATTACAGATTCCCACGATTACGAGATAGAAGCTGCCGTGTTCGTCAATTGAACGTAATACACAGAGTTAAAAGGTTTCTACACAGGGTGCTAACACCCCACGAATGGCAAATACGTAATCGGAAACCGCAAATCGGACGCGGCAAAAAAAAAAAAAGATAATCGATGCAGTCGTGACGAAAGAATGATGAAGCTCAGAAACCAATTGAGGTAAAAAACAAATGTCATCTCGAGTTGTTTAATATTTTGTTTACCTTTGGAGTGAAATATGTTTGTACGAATGTTATACAATAAAAAAAAACTAGATTATCTAGATAATTATAAGAGTTTTTTTTATTTTCCCAAACGATTCACAATTTCCAACGCTTACTCCAATCCCTCCTATTTAGCCACGTAACAAAATCCGTTTTTCTTTATTTTTTTGAAATGGTCTTTTAGCCAAAAACCGTAACATCCCTAACACACCTTTTTCTTCCCATGCCTCCGAGTCATTGAATAGCAACCGTTGGAAGCCATGATTTTTTTGCATGCCGCTGGGGTGGGCAGCCGGATCAATGTTTGCCGCCGGCAATGCGATGCCGATGGGCATACAAAAAAATAACAAAGCCCAACCGTCTCAGCCACAGAACCAACCCACCCAACTAAAGTAACGAAGATTCAAAACATAACAAAAGTACAAAAATTAACCGACAAAACATCACCCCAATAGTCTAAGAATAACGAAAGTACCAAATACGACCAAAACTCTAAATAGATTCAAGAATACAAAAACTACTAACATCTAAAATACACCAAACACTTTTGAAGTGCAACCCTATATAACTTGAATCCATATCTCACTTTTAAGACAATTTGGTTCTGACGGTAATACCAATTCCATGCTCCCTGTGATCACCTTTGACTGACAGAATTACCCCAAGCTGCAATGCCAAAAAAAAAACATTAGATCTTACATATCCCACACCAAAACTATCTCCTCAATCACATCAAAGATACATGGACAAACTACTCCCACATAAACATTTGGACCCTTGGAATTTGATTATTGAACCAGACAAATTATTAAGCAATATGCAACTCTTCATTAATATCCTTCATTCCAAACCTCCACAACTACATGAATCCTTTTTTACTCTTTTTCTTATTCATACGCCTCCGTGCAAACATTTGGTTCTTTAGAAGAACCACCCTTCAAAACTAGTGTCATAACTCGCATCAACGTTTCTAGCTCGCTAGCTGCAACAATAACCACCATCTTTCATTGAACTGTTCACGTCATCCTCAACTTCAACAACTTTGACATCGGAATTTTNTCTTTTACAAAACCGACATAGCCCGATGATGGACGACTTAGGAAGGCAAACCTCACCTCCATTTGGCTCTTAAGACGACACAACATGCATCGCTCGACATCTTTTCTGCAGACTCTCTGTAGCTCCTTGAACTCTCCTTTTCTCCACTCTCATGCGGGCACCTACTTCATATCGCCCTTTCAAACCAAAACAGTATGAACCTACGCTCAGATACGATTCCATCAGGTAACTACTCGATAGTTGTATTATGTGAGTACATCAATACAAAAAATTCATCCGTACAGATCTCGTATTAAATACGCTCTATTTAATGTCTTTATACGTGAACACCATCGTGAAGAGCTTCAAACCATAGAAACTGCATATTTCTCGTATCCGACCGTTCAGTATTATGTCGCTTTCTCTAGAGAGAATGAAATTAACAAATATTGATGTGATGATCAATAATATCTAATGTTTTTATTTATATCGTTTGTATTTGCTATACCGGTTTCTTTAAGTTTATAAAGAGACAAAAATACGATAATGCCAAATCCATCAATAAGTTCGTTATGAATAGATGCGTTACTTGACTCTAAATTGTAGCTCTATATAATAGTGGTGGGAAGTAACTTGATACAACTAACAGGAATGGTAGGAATATAGCAGTGTTGATACAAGAAACTGGTGTGTGGGAGTGTGTAGAGGCAAAATGTACTGCCCAATAAGTAGGCAGCTAGTAAATGGGTGGGACAATCAATGGCTGCCACATCCGTGCCAGCTAAAAGAGGGGTTGAGGTGAATGGAAACGAAATAGAAATGGTTGGGATGATGAGGCTGGATATGGGTATTTTCTATCATAAATTGGGCTGGATTCTTGTGAATAGGTAAGCAGTACATGCGACTTTATGAGAGCACATGATGCCACCACCCTGTAGGATCTTATGTTGGCGTTCATTCGACAAATCGTTTATACGTGTATCATATTTCACAATATGATATTAAAAGACGATCGAGTTGCAATATCACCGGTTCATATAATGGATCCGCCGGTCGCGCCAGTTTATGACGATAGTGTATTAGAGGAGTTACTCAACGAACAAATCCGTTACCGTCTCCTATATGATCTTACGGACCACGTAGAGGCTCAAAACTTAACATATCTCGATGACTAGTTATTATTTTTTTTTTAAAGAATAATGTAATTTTATTTTAATTATGTTTTTTTTTTTAGGTATTATGTATTTTTCTTTTAGTTATTAATAAAATATTTATATGTTTTTATTAAATTGTTTAATATAATTTATGAAAAGAAAAAAAAAAGTTGGGAGGTATGAAAAAGGCATGGTTGCCACTAAAAAGGGGTTGGGAGGTATGAAACAAGTATGAAATGGTTGGGATGAGGTGGAATGATATTATTGGTGGATTTGGGAGGTATGGGATTTTTGGGAGGCATGACTGCCACCACCCTTAGGATTTTGTCGTATTTGGTACTTTGTTATGTTGAACTATTAGGAGTTTATCATATTTGGTACTATATTTGGTGTTAGTTTTGTTTGGTACTTCACGATGTTAAACTGTTTGATTTATTGTTATTTGGTTTTGATGTTAAATTATTTGGTGTTTGTTTTTATTTGGTAATAATCCTAAACCCATTTGGTATGTATTGTTTGTATAGGTTAAATGGATGTTGCCCAAAAACTTGCGTTCATCTATATTGTTTATTTTTATTTTAAGTATTTTCGGCGAAGTGTAAGGAAACGTAAGCGGGATAATACTTCTACAATGTCTGGGCATCAGTATACCCAGGAGCTTTTGCAAGGAAATAATTTACAATGTACGGAGTTGATACGGATGTCTCGTGACTCGTTTGTTCGACTATGCAACCATTTCAAAGAAAGAAATTGGTTAAGAGATAGCAAACATATATCGGTTGAGGAGAAGATGTTTATCTTCCTTATGATAGTCGGGCACAATGAACGATTTTCTGTTATGAAGCGTAGGTNAATGCTAAGGCTAATTTACTTTGTGTTTGCTTAGATCTAATGAAACCTAAACTATTGATTATCATGTGATGTGTATGTTGTGATTGTATTTGGGTGAATGTTTCATCTACGTTAGACTAAGGAAAACTGGCTAAATCTCCTATATGGTAACATGCTTGAACGTCTTTAAAAACGTGAAATCATATGTGCGTTATTGTTTTAAGGTAGTATTTCATGCATAGGTTGCTATCGTGAGTTCATTGATAGGATGCTTGACGTATCGTCATAGAGTGAGGTAGGTAACTTATAGAGTTAGGGAATTGAACGCACTCCCTAACGACTTGTTAGGAATACACCCGTCATCCAAGCAAACTCAACATACTAGTCACATGGTAAAAGATAGTTAGGGAGTAATGAAATCTAAGTAAACACTATTCTCCCACCAACTGATTTTCTCTAAACCAAAAAAAATACAAAAAATAATAAGTAGCTTAGAAGTAGAATAACTTGGTTAGTTGACTAGCAACTAATTCCGCCCTATCACTCCAAAACCAGAGATTTTATGCTTTCATAAAATATAAAAAATACAAAAAGAATCTTCCTCCACCCTTAGAACCTTATTGATTAGAGTAGTTTTTTAGCCTAGACGAAACATCTATTTTTCCCTGTGAGGAGAACGATAACGATCAATCCCCCGGTACTTGCCACTTCACTATACTACATCGGTTAGGTACACTGCCTGGTGGGGATTGCAAGCTTCTCGAGATCCCTCGAGAGGTAAAACGTAGTGCGTGCTGCAATCCACGCGCATCAACTATGCAACCATTTCAAAGAAAGAAATTGGTTAAGAGATAGGAAACATATATCGGTTGAGGAGAAGATGTTTATCTTCCTTATGATAGTCGGGCACAATGAAAGATTTTCTGTTATGAAGCGTAGGTTTCAACACTCGAAGGAAACAATTCATAAATGCTTTCACGAAGTATTAACTCAAATGTTGGTATTTTCTGAAGAAGTTATAAGACCGACAACATTTAATCCAAATCCAAACATTCCAGGAAACAATAGAAGGGAGCGTCGAATGTTTAAGGTAACTATCAAATTTATAACTAGTTTGTCTCTTGGTTTGATTGTATTTTAACAATTTTTTGTTCTAAATTAGGGAGCCGTTGGTGCACTTGATGGAACCCTTATACACTCTTTTGTTTCCATCTCATAAACAGAATGTATATGGAGCAAGGGGAAGAGGTGATTGTTATCAAAATGTTTTGGCAATTTGCAATTTCAACATGATCTTTACCTACATTGTCGCTGGATGGGAAGGTACGGCACACGATGCGAGAATACTAAATGAAGCTTTAGTAGATCCGGTGTTTGAGTTTCCGATCCCCCTGCATGTATTATGTTTGGAATTGTAATATATATGAAAACTTAGATATCAAAATATCCAAAAATTAATATGTTTGTTTTTTTCAGATAAATATTATCTATGTGATGCTGCCTATAAGCACACTCGTGGATTTATGGCTCCATATCGCAATGTCAGGTATTGGTTAGGAGACTTTCGTCGGAAACGTGCAATGAGCAGTAAAGAAAAATTCAATCACGCTCATGCAAAACTTCGAAACGTAATTGAGAGGGCATTTGGAGTCCTAAAAGCGCGTTTTCCAATCTTAAAGAGTATGCCCAAATTTTCTTTGGTAACACAAAGAGATATTACTATTTCATGTTTTGCTATTCATAATTTTATTCGAAAAGAGGGTTTACACGATGAATTGTTCTCTCAATACGATCAAGGTGACGTACATGATAATGAAAATGTGCATGATGATAATAACAGTGATGTTGAAGTTGTTCAACCAATTGGGAGTAACGCGGATCAACAATACATGATTAACTTACGAGATCAAATCGCGGCACAAATTATGCAAAGCTAGGTTTTAAATTATTTGGTATTTGTTAAGTAACTTAATTGTTGTTTTATTGCGTTAAGCTTATGTTTTATTTTAAGACGATTTATGTAATAGTTTTTGTTATGTTAAATTTTGGATATGTATTAAGATAATTTATTTAATGATTTATAATTGTGTTAAATTTATGATAAAAATGTTTTGTATCAAGTTTGCACTATTTACTTATTAATCGTATCGTAATAATTTAATTGTTAGGATCTAAGTTTATCAACGTTTATCAAGTCTCGGTTATTTCAGAACATGTAATAGGTTGCTAGTTTACTTAAGTTATTCATGTAATCATTTAGAGTCCAAAACACGTCCAATGGGGCTAAAGCCCACGAATTAAGAAAGATAAGGAGGAGAGGAGTGTTGCCCCACTCCTCACCTATAAATAGGACTCATATGTTATCATGTAACTTGTTGGTTATTTCAATATCATAAAGAAACTCTTGCACTTTTATTCTTCTCATTTGATCTAATCAACCAAACTCTATTTCTCATCTTATTTCTATCAAATCAATACTTGTGTTGAGTTTGGTTCAATCTAGATCAAAATTTTATCAAAGATCATATGGTATGATCCCCACCCTTCATTCCCTTTAATCCAATGGTTGATATTAAATAAGACATTTAAATAAAATAAACACAGAGAGGCAAAACAGTCATTTAACACAGAAAGATATATCACATGTCTGCCACATGATCATTACTCATTTCGCTTATCACAAACACACACAACTCTCTCATTAACACACTCCCGCACATACCCTAACCTCAAACCCTCACCTCCGATGGTTCTCAACCATCATCCCTCACCTTAAACCCTCTCAACTCACACTCTCCTGTTAACACACACGCACACAGAATCTCATGACTATTTAATAACCTAACTCTCAGTTGCCCCCAAAATCATGTAAAATTGAAAGAAAAAGGAGACCGGTTCTAAAGTTTCTGGTAAAAATCTAACTGAATATTGATGTATTTTTTGATTATTTCAGCTTGCTAGAACGATTACATGTGTATGATTGTATGACGTTATGTTTTGGTGATGCATACCACGTGTTTGATGAAATGCCTGTGAAATTTTTTGTTTAAAAAACTTGGAAATGTTGATAAAGATGGTTTATTTGAAGTGGATTTTCGGGTTATCAAAACGCGATAAGCTGTTTCGAGTGTTTGGATGGAGTAGAAAAAATAACTTTAGCTTATTAGCTTATTTAAGGTTATTTGCAAATTTAGTAAGGTTATTTTCGGGTTATCAAAACGCGATAAGCTGTTTCAAGTGATTGGATGAAGTAGAAAAAACAAGTTTAGCTTATTAGCTTATTTAAGGGAGAAATGTTAGCTCCCTTTTTGTTACTCTGCGTTTTGATATATGCAACATAAGCTTATGCATCTTGTGCATTGTATTTTGATAATACTTAAGTTAGGGGGTGTTTGTTTAAGCTTATTTGATAGGCTTATGAGGTTATTGAATCTAATAAGCTCATTTATTTTATGTTTGTCTATTTTAAGCTCTTATGAGAAAATGATGTTTGGTACTTTACTACTTTTAACCTCAATGTATTTCTCATACTGATTTTGTCATGTTCTTGGTCGGAGAGGGGAACTTTTAATTAGCTTAACTCTTGTCAATTGTCATTCACTAGTCCCAGCTCATGTACATGTGGCATCCTTGGGTTGGGAGATAGAACTTATCTTATAGACGGATGCTTTCCCTCTATATGTCATAGTTATGAGAATCTCAAAGGAACGTTATAAACTAGGAGTTCTGGTGTCAAGTAGCCTATGAAATTGGGGGCATATGGTAGAATAGTTTCCCCAAAAACTGAAAAGTTACTGAAATATGCTCTTTAAATACCTTGCTTGTAGTACATGGTACAGTTGCTGATATTCATGCAGTACATGTTCATGCATCATAGCACTATTCTAAGGTCTTCAATCTATCATCTGATGATAATTTACTAGATTGGAATCAACTGAGATTTGGTAGTTGTCAAAAGAAAATAAAGAATTAAACATATTCTTTTGAATTTTGTCCGATTAACTTTAATAATGTGTTATATGATTAGTTTTTTGGTGTGAGATAGTTTTGCAATATTTCATGTTAGCTGATTTATGGTGTCCGTATGCAAGATTTGAATGCTATTGTGACGTCTTACTATAAGCATGGTTTATTTTGTATGTTTAGATTGCTACATTGCAAGCTGTTGGTCTGAATAGTGTAGGTAGTCTATAGATTATTGTGATTGTTATTTAATCTTTTTCTTGCTGAGTTTTAACCTTTCATGTCGAAATTTTTTAGCATATGATGTTGAAGTAATTACACTTGTGAAAACATTGTTTTTGTTTAAAGACAAAGCTTAAGGAGCACCTATTGATGTTCAGGAGAGCACCTATTGATGTTCAGGAGCACCTACGGATAGGAAGTTTGATGGGGAGTTGTAGTACCGAATTATTTTCCACTTTTGTTTGTCATTTAAGTTCTTTTGTGCATTTGAATTTTTGAATTTTGTCAGGTCGTGTGTAGTTATGCACAAGTTTCTTTGTGGTCTCGTGTAGTTATGGACAAATATTGTAGATTTGTAATCAATGTAACTATGATATCTATTTTGTTAATTTTGGCATTTATCATCTATGTAATTGTGTTTGTATTTTGTTTCTAATTGTGCCTGAATGTCACCTTAAATAATAATTATGTGAATCATTTGTGTTAAATCACTTGTGATTTGTACTAAATCACTTGTGATTTAGCCCAATTCATTCATAAGTTATTTGTCACAAATCACTTTGATAAATCACAAGTGATTTGGCCTAAATCATTTGTACTTTAGCCCGAAATTATCACATAATGTTTAAGAAACTTGTAATTATATTGTAATTATAACAAGACAACCTTATAAAAAGTGAAAATTAAAATCCAGCTAAGGCTTTTATTCAAGTATTAATCCACATATCATTGTTTTATCTCAAATAACAATCCATAAATATGAAAAATAAACAAAACTTTAGTAGTATTGCCATTGGTATGTGTATTAGTACTCACTCCACATTCTACGCATTTCCTAATTGACTTCGAACTATCATCTATTTCTTTCTCTCTTTGACTCTTCCTACGTATTGCTCTTGTACCACCTTTGCTTTTGTGTCACCTTAGCTTGAACCTTTTGGGTGATATACCGCATGCATAACTTGTGTTTTGACTCTGGGAGAATGGATGCAATAGCTTTCTTCATCACCCCATCTTGATCTGTTACGACCATTGTAGGTTGCTTTTTGAATGTCGTCATGAAAGACTCGAGCAACCAAATGTAGGATTTTGTGTCTTCACTTTTAAGCATTCCAACAGCAATTGTCACTCTTTCTGTGGTTGTCAATTGCATTGAATGGAAAAATATCAAATTGTACCTAAACGCACATAAAAAGACATGGTCTTAGTGAGCAAATTTATACTTAAAAAACATACACTAGTTTGTGCTAAATCACAAGTGATTTGAGCTAAATCACAGGTTATTTAGCTTGAATCACAAGTGATTTAGCTTGAATCAGAGGTGATTTACCCTTAATCACAAGTGATTTTGCTTGAAACACAGGTGATTTGAAGCACTGGTAGTATTTGAAGCACTAGTAAATCTTAGGTGATTTGAAGCACTGGTAATCACAAGTGATTTAGCATAAATCACATGTGGTTTAGGCTAATCACATGTGATTTATATTTAATTGTAAAAGCCAAATAGTCTAAACTTACTTTTAATTCTGAAAGTTGCTTAAAAAGAAAAGATGTCTCCAAGTTCTTCATAATTTAGGTGTTCTCACAGCATGTGAAAGATATACAAGTTTTAAAACTGCAAAAGGCAAAATCATAAAATCACTAGTGATTAGGCCAAATCGCTAGTGACTTAGGCCAAGTCACTAGTGATTACTATAAATCACAAGTGATTTCACTGTATACCTCAAAACTAAACTAATTTAATAAAATCACTAATGATCTACAATTAACAGGTGCGTTTTCATCACTTCTGAGATCATCGTCTAAATCACATGTGGTTTAGGCTAATCATATGTGATTTATATTTAATTGTAAAAGCCAAATAGTCTAAACTTACTTTTAATTCTGAAAGTTGCTTAAAAAGAAAAGATGTCTCCAAGTTCTTCATAATTTAGGTGTTCTCACAGCATGTGAAAGATATACAAGTTTTAAAACTGCAAAAGGCAAAATCATAAAATCACTAGTGATTAGGCCAAATCGCTAGTGATTTAGGCCAAGTCACTAGTGATTACTATAAATCACAAGTGATTTCACTGTATACCTCAAAACTATACTAATTTAATAAAATCACTAATGATCTACAATTAACAGGTGCGTTTTCATCACTTCTGAGATCATCGTCATCAATAAACTCATTTAGCATCACCAACAACATTCATAGCGAGTATACCTTCTTCGACTATCCGAACTCGTGGAGCATCATGAATTGTCCTAAACTTGCTATCTCCTTCAACAGAATCAACAACCATACTTACACTACTTATGCTACCTAATTCAACAATCTGAACATCAACAACACTACCTGCAATACCTTCAACACTCTGTACAATTTCTCCAATATTATCCATGGATGATTTTGATGATTTTTTTAATCATATTTTTATGAATCTGATGATTTTCGACCACATTGCATTTCCTAATTGGCTTCGAACTATCATCTATTTCTTTCTCTCTTTGACTCTTCCTACGTATTGCTCTTGTACCACCTTTGCTTTTGTGTCACCTTAGCTTGAACCTTTTGGGTGATATAACGCATGCATAACTTGTGTTTTGACTCTGGGAGAATGGATGCAATAGCTTTCTTCATCACCCCATCTTGATCTGTTACGACCATTGTAGGTTGCTTTTTGAATGTCGTCATGAAAGACTCGAGCAACCAAATGTAGGATTTTGTGTCTTCACTTTTAAGCATTCCAACAGCAATTGTCACTCTTTCTGTGGTTGTCAATTGCATTGAATGGAACAAATATCAAATTGTACCTAAACGCACATAAAAAGACATGGTCTTAGTGAGCAAATTTATACTTAAAAAACATACACTAGTTTGTGCTAAATCACAAGTGATTTGAGCTAAATCACAGGTGATTTAGCTTGAATCACAAGTGATTTAGCTTGAATCAGAGGTGATTTACCCTTAATCACAAGTGATTTTGCTTGAAACACAGGTGATTTGAAGCACTGGTAGTATTTGAAGCACTAGTAAATCTCAGGTGATTTGAAGCACTGGTAATCACAAGTGATTTAGCATAAATCACATGTGGTTTAGGCTAATCACATGTGATTTATATTTAATTGTAAAAGCCAAATAGTCTAAACTTACTTTTAATTCTGAAAGTTGCATAAAAAGAAAAGATGTCTCCAAGTTCTTCATAATTTAGGTGTTCTCACAGCATGTAAAAGATATACAAGTTTTAAAACTGCAAAAGGCAAAATCATAAAATCACTAGTGATTAGGCCAAATCACTAGTGATTTAGGCCAAGTCACTAGTGATTACTATAAATCACAAGTGATTTCACTGTATACCTCAAAACTAAACTAATTTAATAAAATCACTAATGATCTACAATTAACAGGTGCGTTTTCATCACTTCTGAGATCATCGTCATCAATAAACTCATTTAGCATCACCAACAACATTCATAGCGAGTATACCTTCTTCGACTATCTGAACTCGTGGAGCATCATGATCTGTCCTAAACTTGCTATCTCCTTCAACAGAATCAACAACCATACTTACACTACTTATGCTACCTAATTCAACAATCTGAACATCAACAACACTACCTGCAATACCTTCAACACTCTGTACAATTTCTCCAATATTATCCATGGATGATTTTGATGATTTTTTTAATCATATTTTTATGAATCTGATGATTTTCGACCATGTTTGATGACTTTATCTACACTAATTACATGATACTCGACCTAATTTGATGATTAATGATGAATTTAACGGATGATTTTGATGAGTTTTGAACAGATTGATGACTAAATCTAATGTACCGAATGAAAAGCAACCTAATTTGACGAATGAATCTTGACTTTAATTGAAGATTTGATGATTTTTGGATCTCTCATATGTGTGTCTTTTATGTGTGTGGAGAGAGGGATTTCAATGAATCTTGTTTGTGATAACTCAGGGAAAGGGGAAAATAGGGGAAAAATACTTTTATATTAGACTAAAATACCCCTTAAGTGTAATTTTCAGATTTAATTTCGACCCTTAGATGAAAGTGAATTTAATGGTGAGGATCTTACCATAAGATCTTTGAAAATTATGTGTACTATACGGATCCCACCCCTACTTGTGTTTACAATATGGTGACCAAACAAGTGGTATCAATCGCTAGAAGAAGGTGTATGATTTTGTTTTTGTTTTGTACGACCCATAAACACTTTTTTACTTGTTATTTTTGAAAATTTTGCTACTTTCTTGTTTGTTTTGTGTTTATATCACATCTTTGTCATCAAATCTTGTGCTACAAACTAAAACAACCAACAAAGTCTCAAAATGTTTCAAAAAAAAATTAAGTTTCGTACAATTTGTACTATTTTTCAAGAATTTTTAAATTTTAGAAAAGTAGTTCAAGTTTGCAACTTTCTTTAAGATTTCATCATTTTAAGGTTAGTTGTACAAGAATCTTGGATTAAAAACGTGTTTTTGGCTTGCTTTTTACAAAAACAAAATCTGCCAAACTTTGGATAGTTTTCGAGAACCTTAAACCCCTTTCTATCGAGATCTTTGTTCAGTGCTCCTAAGGTGTTTCCGTTGCTTACTCAGTGCTTTTCTCTCTTGTATAAGAAAGAAAACACTTTGACTCGTTGGATATTATCGAGCTTGTATAATCTCGATAATTTTGGAACATTTTTTCGAAAATCTGAAAACTTTCGAGATCTTTTTCAACTTTTTCGAAATCTTTACTGTTTTCGAGAACTTTGGAATTTTCGAAATCTTTTCTAATTTTTTCAAAAACTTTGCTTTTTTCCACAAACTTAGAGATTTCGAAATTTTCTTTCAAATTTCTCGAAAACTTGCAACTTTCGAGATCTTTGATAATTTTCGAGATCTTTGGTAATTTTCGAGATCTTTAGACTTAAACTGTTTTTCGAGATATTCTTCAACAAAGTTTCGAGAACACACTTGGGAAAGTTTTCGAGAATTGGCATAACACTTATACCTTCTACAAGATCCATTTACACGCAAGTCTTTCATCATGTCTCAACCACCGTACTACAACTTTCATCATCAGCAACCCTATCATCAAACACAATTGTTTCGTCAACAACAACAACAATATCAACAACAACAACCTCAACAATCATATCCATATCATCAAATGGTCTCTCAATAACATGTCATGATGCATCAACATCAACAACTGCCTCAATCTCCACCATTTCCAATGCAACAAATCACTCAACCGTCGAAACAAACTCATTGGTTTGACCAAATGTATATTCTTCAACAAAGTTTCAAGAACACACTTGGGAAAGTTTTCGAGAATTGGCATAACACTTATACCTTCTACAAGATCCATTTACACGCAAGTCTTTCATCATGTCTCAACCACCGTACTACAACTTTCATCATCAGCAACCCTATCATCAAACACAATTGTTTCGTCAACAACAACAACAATATCAACAACAACAACCTCAACAATCATATCCATATCATCAAATGGTCTCTCAACAACATGTCATGATGCATCAACATCAACAACTGCCTCAATCTCCACCATTTCCAATGCAACAAATCACTCAACCGTCGAAACAAAATCATTGGTTTGACCAAATGTGTGAAGTCATCACTACTCAACAATCAAGACATGAAGCAGGTTCACTTGACACACCACCTATGCTCACACCCGGTAACTATGTTCAGTGGTCAAGTCGATTCCTAAGATTTCTTGAACTCAAGAAACCACATGGCAAATACATGAGACAAGTTATCACTGAAGGTCCATTTGTAACACCGACTAACTTTGTCCCTGGTAATCCTAAGGCTAATCCACCCATACCGGATTCACACAGACCTCTAACTGATGCTCAACTTACTGCCAAACAAATACTTCACAAAGAGGCAGATGAATATGCTATAATTTACATTCTTCAAGGCATACCTAATCCGATCTTCCGCAGTGTTGATGCTCAGAAAACAGCTAAGGCTATGTGGGAACATGTTCATCTCCTAATGGAAGGAACTCAATTGAATCAGGAGGACATGGAGTCAAAACTTTACATGGAATACACCCATTTCATGATTGAGCCAATGGAATCACTTGAGTCATATTATCACCGCTTCACGAACATCATTAATGACCTCGACAGACACAATATCATCTTACCAGAGATTGCTATAAACACGAAGTTCTTAGGATGTCTCGGTCCTGATTGGCAGAAGTATGTGACATTTGTTCGACAAGCAAAGGACCTTCATGAGACACCATATGGTTTGTTGTATGACTATCTGAAACATCATCAACATGAAGTAGACAACGATCGTGCTCTCAGAGGACATTTCTCACAGCCCCCACCTACAAACTCTTTGGCGCTTGTTGCTCAATCACATGTTCCGTCTCCACCATTACAACACAATGTTTATCATCCAGAACAGGCTTATCTCAATAACCCACCTCAGTATTTATCTTATGATTCCACAATGCACCCTCCTGCAAATCAATTTGCCTCATATGACAACAATGACACCTTGTCTTCACAACATACTGCTAATGATGACGATGATGATGAGGACTTTAACAGTCTCAACCAAGGAATTGCACTCATTGCTCGAGCTTTCAGCAAATTCTCAAACAAGTCCAACAATCGTCTTCGTACATCTTCAAACACAAGAAATCAAGCTGTCATTCACGATGGTCGCGTTGAAATTTAGAATCGTAACAGTGGTAGATTTAGATCGGGTGGTTATATGGGTAACTCCAATTCTGGACAACGGTTTAACAACAATGGAGGATTCAGGAACAATGGTGGTGTCCCTCAGAAAAAGGCAGAAATTGTTGATACAGGGAATACTGAATCAGGGAATACAGTCATCAGATGCTATAACTGCAATGGAATAGGTCACTTGGCAACTGCATGTCCATCACCACGAACTCAAGGCAGTAAGTATCACAAGCAGGCATTACTCCTTGCTCTCAAAGATGAAGCCCGCAGCAATACGAATGCGAATGACAACAGCTTCATGGCCAATGCACATTCCGATGATGACATGGAAGATCTGGAAGCTGCTGTTATGCTCATGGCCAACATGCATGAACTCCACTTAAGTGACTTGAGCCCAGTGTATGCCACCGATGGTCTTTCTCATGTAACTGATCTTAACTCATGCCTCATACATGAAATTGCCTCCGCATCTGCATCTGCATCTGACAAGGAACAAGGCGTTCAAAATGATTCATTGTTATCTACACACACGAATACTCAAATGCACACAAAAGTTATATTTGATGATTATCAAATTAACCCGGTTGTCACATTTGATGATTCGGATAATGAAACTGTCAATGATAACAATGCTCACGTTGAACATCTTGATCCTTCGTCTGGTCCAGATTCAGAACTTCAGTCCCTTCTCATGACTAGTCAATCTCAAAATATTAAATGTCAAGAGCTTAATGCTAGATTGAAAGAGAAAAATGCATTATTAACTAGGGATATTGAGTGCTATAAATTTCAACTGGCAAACGCGGAAAAACTAGTTCAACGAGAAAAAGGCTTTGAAATGGCTTTTCAAAAATCTTCTCTTCACGAACAAGAGTTAGAACATCAAATTGCTAAAATTATGGATTCTAAAAATAACTTAGCTTCTGAACTGGAAAAACAAGCGTTTGAACACAAACAACAAATTGCACAACTTGAAGCAGTCATTTTACAAACTAAAACTGAGTTGTCAAATTGTCAAGCTGAGTTCACAGTACATAAACGCAAAACCAGAGAAAAAGTTAAGTC
Organism: Artemisia annua; assembly: GCA_014162995.1. NCBI lineage: Eukaryota > Viridiplantae > Streptophyta > Magnoliopsida > Asterales > Asteraceae > Artemisia > Artemisia annua. The sequence goes on along the minus strand of LBNU01016990.1, from coordinate 3,758 downwards.
ATACGTAGATGAGATTGTTGAATTGGAACATAAACTTAAAGAATTTCAAAATGTTGTATATAAAACTGGTAATTCAGTGACAACAATTCAAAAGTTTTCAGTAAACCGAACAAACAATGGTCACGGCTTTGCAATTGGAAGTGAATCACCATGTTTTTTACGTGTAGCACTCAATGAGATTCCAAAGTTATATAGTTCAGATCATCTCTTTGACGATACTTTTGTTCATACTGTTGTATATGATTGTGAAGAGGAATATGAAATTGAAGAAGAGAGTCGACCAAAAATGGAAAACGTTAAATACAATATGCCTTTTGATTACTCTAATATGCCTCCAATAACTGATATTTTTACCTCACAAAAAGAGAAATCTGAACAACCATGGTACATTATCAAACCTCAAGAAGTTACTTCTTATGTAGCTCCTGTTAAACCAGTGGTGCAAATAAACGGTCCTTTACCAAACGATAATAAACTTCAACCTCTTCCTACTCGTTGTCGTGTACTTCGGTATTTTGACACGTTCAAAGAAGATATTGAACGATTAGATGAAGCACTAGAACGCAACTCTCAATTAACGGTTTTCACTATTACTACTCCTCATGAGAGAGAAAAAAGAGAAGTGTTTCAAGAACAGTTTTTACCTATTGCTCAACACTTGCGTATATGTGCTGTAGAATACTAGTTAACATCACAAACATGAATAATCATGTGGTTTTGGTTCGTTCCAAGCAAGAGAGAAAGAAAAAAATTCTAGAAAGAGAAAGTAGAGAGAGAAAGTAGAGAGAGAAAGAAGTGAAGCCTTAGAGAGAAAAACAAAAAAAAGAAAATGAGATTATGAGAGAAGGCTTACCCTCTCCAAGGATGGAGAGGGGTTTATATACATGGGTTTTTCCACTAGGGCGTGCCACTTGGGCTGCGGATCAGGTATACAATGGGTAAAGACCCGTCCTTCTTCCGCGAACTAATCTAATTCTAAACTACGTATAACTAACTAATGTAACTACTACGAGCTAAACAATGCTTAATCATATCTGGGGTGACCGAATCTTTCTT